>JAOQGH010000008.1:3324492-3381537 GCA_025769975.1 Gallinago jamesoni | reverse complement strand
CCCCCCCCCCCCCCCGCCTCCCTCAGCCTACCGCTCCCGTGGTGCCCCGCGGCGGGCCCGCCCGTCGCGCCGCCATGACGCTCCGCCTGGCGCCTGCCGGCTGACGATGCCGCGGGGGTAACATGGCGGCCTCACGGGAGCGGCGGTGAAGGTGAGAGGTGGGGCGGTGCCTGAGGATAGGGGGAAGTGGGAGCCGCTGTGGGCCCGGCCGGGCTCTCGGGGGGTCGCCTCCCGGGCGGTGGCGGCAGGGACAAGGGCGGGGTCCTGGCCTCGCCGTCCCTCTGAGGAGTGCGCGCGCCTGTGGGAGCGGGAGAGGGGCGCTTCCCGCCCTTTGCCCGGCCCCTCAGCCTCCTGAGGAGAAGGCGGTGGCGGCCGCCCGGAGCATCAGCCCAGGGCACCCCCCGGGCACCGGGATGGCGGGGGAGCAGAGTCTGGCCCATCGGGGAGCTCGGCAGCCTGTGTCCCTCATCCACCGGTCCCTCTGCCGCAGGGACGGGGACAGGCTGGACTCGGCGTCGCTGAAAGAGCTGCGGGACGGAGTCTGGCCGCGGCTCGGGAGAAGGCAGGACGACTGCACTCGTTCGTGTTCAAGAGGGACTCGAGCTGATCATGCCTGACTTGTGAAAACGTAACTTAACCTTAAAGTAAGCGGAAAAAGGGGAGAAGTGATCGCTGGGGGCCTTTTTATTGGAAGGAATAAGTAAAGATCACATTTTTTGTTTCTGATGTCTGAGTAATTTCCAATTGTAGAAAGTGGAACGATTTCTCTGTGAAATAAAGTGTTTTTTTTATCTAGGATGCTTAGTTGACTAGCTGTTGGCACTTGGTGAGCCACCTTTATTTACTGTTTTTTTCCCTGTAGCGCAATGTCCCTGTTGTTTACTCGTTCCAAGTCAATAGTTGCAGTGAAGAAGGATAAGAGACACATGGCTGAGGTAAATGCTTCTCCGCTTAAACATTTTGTCACTGCAAAGAAGAAAATCAATGGTATCTTTGAACAGTTGGCTGCATACATCAATGAGAGCTCCTCATTCCTGGAAGGTAAGCAGAATTGTTGAACTAAAAGTGTGTTACAGAGCTTTGCCCTCATACAGTTCCCCCAAAACACACCAAAACCCCCTCGTTCAGTTAAATGGCATTGCTAGACCTGTGCCAGACATGTATGTCTTTATATATCAATATTTATAAGAAGAACAGAAAAATATTTTATTGAATTTGAGTGGAGTTCAGGGTTCGTATTTTAAAGCTGACAAGTTGACACATGTCCGGAATCTGAGCTAGTTAGTGAGCTATGCTTGATTTTTATGCTCTTTTGCAGTTTGTTAAAAAACTGTACAAGGCCCTTTTGGGGCCTGTAATATTTATACAAGGCCTGTAATTCTTTCAGTATCCTTGCCTGGACACGTCAATGCTAGTGATAATTGGCTTTGACAGTTCAGTTTAAGATGCAGATAGAAGATTTTTTTTTTTTTTTTAAGGGTGTTGGAATGTTTGAAGTGTTGGCTGAGTTCTGTTTAAGGCGTACCTAAGGATGAGAATGATAAACAAAAGAGACCAGCTGATAAACCCTGTTTCAAATTTGCCTCGGGGTGTAATTGCATCTGTCATGATTTACCCACACAGTCTTTGGGATGCAGATAAGCATTTAGTTATGTGTGTTACATCATGAAGAGGTGTTTTACCCAGTACTGAGACAGGTGGCTTCTGAAATTCAGAGAGACGATGTATTTTGATTTTAGAAACACACAAGAATGTAGAGCTTGATCCTGTCACCACAGAAGAGCAGGTAGTGGAAGTTAAAGGCTACCTGTCAAAAGTCAGCGGCATCAGTGAAGTGTTGGCAAGACGACACATGAAAGTTGCTTTTTTTGGAAGGTGAGTCACGTGCTTATGTTGCCTACACTCCCCACTCAGTAAAGCAACTGGCATCTTTAGGACTGTAGCCAGTAAAAGATATTTATAGAAACACTGGTGCTCCAGCTTTTGCTTGTAACGTGCATGTTGCCATAAATTGAAAACAAATACTGTAGCATGTAATTCTTCTATTTGGAAGAATTCTCATGTAAATAGAAATGTCTTTCTGTAAGTGGCCTGTGGCACCTAAATTGTTAATAATTCTGATGCTGCTTGGGTTTAGAGAACTTGTTTTCTTTAATATCAAAATGAGTATACCCGCATCTCAGAAGCCTAGCTATGCCATTCTTTAATCTGACTTCAGGACGAGCAATGGGAAGAGCACTGTGATAAATGCCATGCTGTGGGACAAAGTTCTTCCTTCAGGAATTGGACACACCACTAATTGTTTCCTGCGAGTAGAAGGGACAGATGGACATGAAGCTTTCCTCCTTACTGAAGGCTCAGAGGAAAAGAAGAGTGTTAAGGTACAACTCCACTAAGCATAAGATAAAGGAAAAGAGCTCTTCAGAAGTACCAGAAAAGAGAAGGAACAAGAAAATGAAAGTGCTATGAATAGATTTCACAGTTAAGGATTTTAATCATTAAAGGAGTAGAGATAAAGGACAGGTTTTTGTTATATAGAAGAAGGGAGGAATGGAGCAAGTTATAGGATGAACTTAGTCATTTTATGAAAAGGATACTATGTTGTATTAGTGATAGCAGGGAACTGAAATGATGACTCGGGAAGTTCTGAGCTCTGTATGACTGACAGAAAGCACAGACTTCCTGATAACTCCTCAGTAGCCTTTCTTGACAGGAGAATTTCTCATAAACTCTCATTGGGTTGTTGCCTTTTGACTAGGAGACTCAGGCAAGTTTATGTGGAAAACCTCCCAGAGAGAAAGTGATTTGAAGTTGGGTTTTATCTTAAATTGTCTATGAACAGCCCTGAAGGGGAGATAATTGTGTTAAGGGGTCTTAGCATACAGAAAATGTTACAAGTTATCCATCTTTTTAATAGACAGTAAACCAGTTGGCTCACGCCCTTCACCAAGATGAACTTCTGAACGCTGGCAGCCTAGTCAGCGTCATGTGGCCCAATTCCAAATGTCCTCTCTTAAAGGATGACCTAGTGCTGATGGACAGGTGAGAAATACCTTTCTTTCCTTTCCTGCTTATCACAGATTAATTACACAAATGTCTCCAAATGCAAATTTAACAAACGTCAAGGAAGTTGTTCTAATCTAGGACAGCGACTAAAGTCCTTTGCTGTAGTTAGCGATCGAGTTTCTCTTGATTGGTGCTTCCTTTTAGTCTGTAATCTGTGTCACCTCAGGACAGTGTAGCTTAGACATGGGAAATTGATGCCCGGAAAAGCTGAAATACATTATTAACTTTTAAGATTCTGGTTTGGCTGTTTGCATAGCATAGTAATGTCTCTTTTCTTTTTATTGCTAGCCCTGGCATTGATGTAACCACAGAGCTGGACAGTTGGATTGACAAATTCTGTCTAGATGCTGACGTGTTTGTCCTGGTGGCAAATTCTGAATCAACATTGATGCAAACTGTATGTTCAAGTCCACTTGTTAAGTGAATTTTGCTAAAAGTTAAAAAATTGACGTATTAATCTTAAGATATTTTGTTTCATTTTGCTTAGGAGAAACAGTTTTTTCACAAGGTGAATGAACGTCTGTCTCGACCCAATATATTTATTTTAAATAACCGCTGGGATGCATCTGCCTCTGAACCAGAATACATGGAAGAGGTTTGTGGTGTGTTTAAATTCCTTCTCTTTGCATGGATACTATAGAGGCCACTGACTCTGCTTCTTGTGGGTAGAATCAGAAAGCGTTGGATGTGATTGTTTTATGGTTTGAATTTTTATTGTTGTAGTGTGGAGACTAGCAGGAGTATAGACTAGTGATAAGGACATGATTCTTGACATTTCTGAACTGGAAATCAGGAGGTTCACAGGGACCAGTTGAAATTAGATCAATTAGATAACCTTTGGAAAATTATGTAAAACAGCAGGGTTTCTTTCTTATTCCTTTGCATTGGTAGCTTAGACCAGCAGAGGGCGTCTGGGTGCCTGGTCTAGACTTTAATGGATGGAGTGTAAAGCGGATTTAACTGCATGTGGGGTTTATCCTGTTTATCCCTCAGGTGCGTCGCCAGCACATGGAGCGATGTACCAGTTTCCTGGTAGATGAGCTTGGTGTGGTGGATCGAGCCCAGGCAGGGGATCGAATTTTCTTTGTGTCGGCAAAAGAAGTGCTGAATGCCAGGATTCAGAGGGCTCAAGGGATGCCAGAAGGAGGTGAGGAAAGCTAACGGAAATTTTCCATTTTCTTATAGAGAAGAAAATAGGGAGTATCTTTTTCCAAAAAATGGATAAAATTGGGGTGGGTCAGATTATTAATAGAGCAGTCGAAAACAGGTGATTTAGCAGCATTTTTGCATTAGCTTCAAGGTAAAGCAGGAACATTTCCTCATGTTCAACATCTGATTGCTTTCTCAAAACTTCAGTGGTTGTTTTTTACTTTCTTTTTCTCAGGTGGAGCATTGGCAGATGGATTTCAAGTGAGAATGTTTGAGTTTCAGAACTTCGAGAGAAGATTTGAGGTGAGCATTGTGTGTGCTAATCTTCTGTTTACATTTTACTGCTGAAGGGCTGGGCACTAGTGTTGATAAAGGTGGAGTGGGACCACATTTTGGAAATATATTGTACAGGAAGGAGAAGTTGTGTTTGTATGCTTCTGCCTGCTGCTAACCTTGGGCTGCCTCTTTTATACAGGAATGTATCTCACAGTCAGCAGTGAAAACAAAATTTGAGCAGCATACGGTGAGAGCAAAGCAGATTGCGGAAGATGTTCGTCTCATCATGGATTCTGTGCATATTGCTGCCCAGGAACAGCGGTGAGAAGAGCTGATGCTCGGTGTTTGCGTAACTGAAGCTTGTATTCTGGGAGAAATTTAAGGGAATTATAAGCATTTAAAATGCAAAGCAGAATACAGCATGGATGGGAGCAGGGAGGACATGTACTGCTGGTCTTGCTTCTAGCGAATTGTGGAATTACTACTAGAAGCATTTCTTTTGTGTCCTGTGCCATGTGTGTAATGTATTGTAGATATTGACACATTTTGTTCTTGGGCAGGAAAACCTGCCTTATTTCTGGAATTCAAATTATATTTGCAATTATCTGACTTTTTGATGGGCAGTATTATTTTTTTTCACCAGAGTTTACTGTCTAGAAACACGAGAGGAACGACAGGAACGTTTAGGTTTTATTGACAAACAGCTGGAGCTCCTTACTCAAGACTACAAGCGGAAAATAAAACAGATCACAGAAGAAGTGGAGAGGCAGGTAAGGAGGAGCGGCTACAGGAAAACATGTTGTCTGAAACAGCTGTCAGCATGGTGGGAAAAACTCAAAGTGCTGACAAAGGTTTAAAGCACTAGAAATGTGGGAGTTACAGATGGGAAGAGAGGAAATACTTTCAAGAGAAGTTTGGTTGTTTTTTTGTCTCCTTGAGGCAATAACATGAAAAGTAGAATGCTTAGGGTAAGCTTTCAGAGAGACACGCATAAGATGCTTTAAATAAACAATGAGACCTTGATTCATGTTTGAATTATTATTGCGGCTATTTTTCAGTCTTAAAAGCTTCCTAAAATACTAAAATGTTTCAGATAATTTTCCGTATTATTTTAATCTAGAATAATGTCAGTCATGCTACTATTAATAACAACATGTCATTTTTACTATTATGAATATACAGAAAAGGCTATTCATTTTTCACAAGTCTTATCTTATATTGCCTCAGTCTTTTCCTGTCTGTGCTTACTGAGAAATACACGACTTCAGTGGTGGTTTCCCATCTGTCCTGAGGACAGAATATGTAGAAACTCTGTCCTGTGCTGTTTCTCCAGGTGTCAAACGCGATGGCGGAAGAAATCAGACGGCTTTCAGTATTGGTAGATGAATACCAAGCAGACTTCCATCCCTCACAAGTAGTTCTTAAAGTTTACAAGAGTGTAAGTGGTGGTTGCTTCTTACAGGTTGGTTAAGCAATTTAGAGAGGCCTTTTTTTGCTCTGAGTCAGTAACTATGGCAGCTCTTTGAGATGCTTAACATTCTTCCAACTAGGATATGAGCTAAGCTTTTCCTCTTGTGGAAGATCTCTTGTTAGAATGTCTCTTGTGTTTGGATAGCTTCTGTAAAAGGTGAACATCTTTAAAAAAATTTTAAAAAGAAATAGATTTTTAAAAATAATATTAGTGATAAATTAATACACATATGATACAGAACTTTTCCTAGACTACAGAGTACATTTGAGATTTTTTGGTTTGCACTTTCCTTCACTGAAAAATGGGGGAAAAAAGAAATTAGTGTCAGAACAGTGGGCAGACACCATGTGTGCTTCTGTCCTGGGAGGGTTTTTTTAAGTTTAAACTCTAGCACCTGCAACCTGCATCTTACCTGCTTCTATTTTATGCTTAATAACCCTATCTTTGTTTGTCAGGAGCTGCATAAACACATTGAGGAAGGCCTGGGCCGTAACATGTCAGATCGTTGCTCCAATGCAATCACAACTTCCCTGCAGTCAATGCAGCAAGAAATGATCGGTCAGTTCAGCAGGCAATGCTTTCCTTCCACTTTCCTTGAACTGTAACGTGAAATAACTGGGTAGATGTTCTGGGTTTCTTTTTAATCTGATGGCTGATGTGCAGCTGGCATCATCTTGGTTTCCATCTTGATTAGTAATGCTGTTGTGTAGAGGGCTAATTGCTCCTGCTTTTTCCACTCTGTATCTGAACTTATGCAGTGATTGCCTAATGAATCTGTAGAATCAGCTTCATGACAGAACGAAACTGTGACTTTGGAAACTTGAGAGATTCTCAGAGCAAGATCCTAGTGAAATGTGAATGACTTGTAACTTAGGTGCCTGCTTAAATACAAGCTTTGAAAAGAGCGCAGTGCCCAAATGCTTTTAAAACTGGCCTTCGGATTCTGTTTCCCAAGCTATTGCTAAACTTTAAACTTCACCAGCTGCCTGTAAGGATTTAGGAGCATCCATGAAAATATTGCCTTCTGAGTTGATTTGAAGAATTAAGGATCAAATAGTAATTTGTGATATATTTCTCATTTTGCAACATGCCTGGCTTTAGGAAATTTCAGGTAGTAAGAGAAATAACTGGAGGATGGACCAACCCGTAAACTCCCTGATTACAGTATACAAGTCCGGTCAATTCTTGTGAATTCAGTCACCATTTTTTGAATGTTTTTATTTCTGTGTGTGCAGATGGTTTAAAACCCCTTCTCCCAGTCTCTTTGCGGGGCCAGATAGACATGTTAATTCCTCGACAGTGCTTCATGCTCAGCTATGATCTGAACTGCGACAAGCTTTGTGCTGACTTCCAAGAGGACATAGAATTCCATTTCTCTCTTGGATGGACGATGCTGGTGAACAGGTTTTTGGGACCAAAGAATGGTCGTCGGGCCTTGATGGGCTATAATGACCAGGTAAGATATCTCACTGAGTGGTTGGGGTAGATGTGATACTCATAATTTCAGTGGCTGCTGAATTCTTTTGGTGGGAAGGACAGTGGCTTGCCTTCTCTTATTCTGTACTTTGTTTTTGTTTTGTCGCTACTTTTTTAATTAGGTTCAACGCCCTTTAACACCAGCAAATCCCAGTCTGCCTCCTTTGCCTCAGGGCTCTATGACCCAGGAAGAGCTCATGGTGTCGATGGTGACCGGCCTGGCCTCATTAACTTCCCGAACTTCCATGGGGATCATCGTGGTTGGTGGTGTGGTGCGTTGGCAATCTGAGCAGCATTTATATAAATACAGTTGGAGCACTGACTTGAAAAGTGCTTGCAGTGCTGAGTCCTGTAGATATTTCAGAGAAAATTAGCACTTCCTGATTATCTGTCTTTTGAAAACAATGAATGTTTTCAATCTGAAACCTCCGCAAATTATGGAGGTATAAGAGAGTGAACTCAAGTTGCACAGTAACTCTAATTCCTCTTGCAGGAAGAATCTAAGTTCCTGTAGTTCCGTACCTACACGCTATTCTAGTATCGCAGTGTCTAGGGTGGTCAATTTCCGAAAAGGGAGATAGTTGCTTAAACTGTCTTTTACTTTGGAAACAGGGATTCTGTGAAGCAGACAGATGTAATTGAAATGTGCTGAAAAGGTTTACCCATACAGAGCCCCAGTAGTTTATGTTAGGAATTTTTGGTTTGTAGACTGGACATTGATAGTAAGCTCTCTGACCACTGAAACCACTTGCAAGTCAGGGTTATCTATCTGGCTGGTTTTCACGTGCTTAGAGTATAAGTGCAATACTCTCTGCCACTGTTGTTAGGAGTTTATATCATTCCTAGATGACAATTGTGTCATTTGTTTTTCCTTGTGCTTTTTTTAGGTCTGGAAGGCTGTGGGTTGGAGACTGATTGCTCTCTCTTTTGGCCTTTATGGGCTCCTCTATGTATACGAGCGCCTCACCTGGACCACAAAAGCAAAAGAGAGAGCTTTCAAGCGGCAGTTTGTAGAGTATGCTGGTGAGAAGCTGCAGCTCATCGTCAGTTACACGGGTTCCAATTGCAGCCACCAAGTCCAACAGTGAGTTGCCTTTATTCAGGTGAAACCTAATCTAAATTCTATTGTTTGGAGTTTTATTTAGATTATATTCCTTGTTCAAACAAGATAAGTCTGCATGTTGAATTCCAGATTAAAAAAATGCGTAATCAGATATCTGTTTTAAAATAATATTACTGTTTTTTGAATCACTGATACAGTATTTGGGTTTTGTTAATAATTAGTCTTTATGTACTTCTGCCTCTTAAATCAAGTTGCTCTGTGCTGTAACATAACTCTTGTGCAGAACTGAAAAAATTAATATCTGAGTCAGTATCATTATCGCTGTACATCAAAGGGATATATTCCTTGAATTTCCTGCTTGAGCTTACTTTTCATCATATCCAACTATTCTTGTTTCATAGAGAGCTTGCTGGAACGTTTGCTCATTTGTGTCAGCAAGTGGATGTTACGCGGGAGAATCTGGAGCAGGAAATTTCTGCCATGAATAAAAAAATAGAAGTTCTGGATTCACTGCAGAGCAAAGCAAAACTGCTCAGGTGAGATTTTATCTGATATACAAGACATTTGCATACAATTGTTTTTCATGTGATTGCCCCAAGATGTTCAGATTAGGGTGTACCTTTGAGTGCAGTCCTTCTTCTGTCATAGCATTTGATGTGCGCTCATCAGCATCTTGCCCTACCAAGTTGCATTTCCTTTCACTGTGTCCTTTCCCACTTACTGTTGCCAGACATTTAAATCTTCTGTCTCACAAACACCTTTTCCTTCTTGGTTTTGGTTTGTTTGGAGTTAAAATTCCTTTCCATTTATCAAAACATACAGTCCTCTACTCTTACAAACTCCTTCAGGCTATTATAAAATTATGCCAAAAGCCTCACTTTTGCTTTTGTACACAGCTGTCTGATGTTTTTCTTCACCCTGTAAAGGCTGCTGGGAAGAATTTTTCAAACATTCCTTATTTACACAGTAAGATCATTGTGAAGTTGAGACTCAGATCTTGGTTTGAACCTCAAAGCCTAGGGAGTGTTAGCAGGCAAGTGTTCATGAGCTGAGGAAGGGTGGGGAACAGTGACAGCAGTTTGGAATGAACCTCTGGCACTCCTCTCTGTGCCTTGCTGTGTACTCGTTTCAGTCACACTTCTTTCAGATTGGCCTCAGAAGAACTGTTTTACTTGCCTAATGGAGACTTTCTGTCCTTGCAGGAATAAAGCGGGTTGGCTCGACAGTGAACTCAACATGTTCACACATCAGTACCTGCAGCAAAGCAGATAGTGTGGGAAGAAGAGAAAACCAACACTGTTCCCCTTCAGTGCTCTCTTAATTACTGCAGAGAACATGGTGGGTGATGGAATTCCCTAAAGGGAATGAGCAAAAGCCTATTGCTGTGTTTCCAGTTGCTGTGTGAACAATAGGATTCTGCTTCCCCGTTCTGTGTCCCACCTCTAAACACTAGCTGGTTATAATTCTTCCTTTTCCTTCTTGTGAGATCGGGCTACTTCAGGAGGAATGTGTGCTTCATACATTTACGGGGGGCTTTTTAAACCAAAATCAACTTCAGTGACAAATTTAAAATGAACATACGTTTATTAGGTTAAAAGGTATTCTGACACATCTTTGTGGAGTTACTCCTTTTCCTACATGAAGGTAGAGCTTTTGACTTCCAAGCCCCAGGTTTATGTATGTGTGAGAAGCTGTTTGTCTAAACACAGATCCTGAGCACACTGACACAGTGATGGTTTCACAATGCGTCTGTGGCCCATTCAGGCTTATCTCCTAGGTTAATATTCCGTTATTATAGAACATGACAGAGAAGCACTATGTCCCTTCATAGAAAGGTTTATTACTGTCAGTATATTTAAACCTACAAACAAAACCCTGTTCCCTTCCAGAGCAAGAGGGGCTAAGGTTTTGCTTTGGTAAGCTTATTATCTTTGGAGTTAGTTTCTTCCTCTTAAGAACTCTTTAACAATGCAGTCTGGGTCTGGCCCACTTCACACCATGGACAAATAGTTTGCAAAGACATAACTAGCTCCTGTGAAGGAGGTAGTGCTGATAATTTGGCAGCTTGTCGAGGAAGAAAAGTAGGAAAGAAAAGCCAGTTTGACAGAATGTAATGAACTGCCTTACGAGATAAGTTGATGAACGTGGGGTTTTTTTTAGAGGTGCACAGTTGTGTTTCTGGAAGCAGGCCTTCGGAATTCCATTACCACTATTTGGCCACAAGAACAGTATGTGGATTACAAGCTGTAAGAGATTTTGCTTCATGTAGAGTTCCCATAGGATGTTACAGTCCATGCAGTAATATGATTTAATGTTGTTTCTCTTCTGTTAAAAGTAGGTGAATGAGCTGGCGAGTGCAGCTCCTTCTGGGGCAGAGGGGAGACTCATCCCTTGTATTTCATGCCAGGGCAAGAATGGATTAAGGTGACTTATTTCTTTAAAGACATTCTTTATTTGCAAATAGATGAAATTAATTGTTGAGTTTTTCCCTGAAACAATTTTGGAGTATAGGATTTGGGACTTGTAAGGACTCTGTTAGAGTTGACAAAGGAGAAATTCCCACTGGTTTCAGTAGTACCAGGATTAGGTTCCTGGGTTGCAAACTTTCTTTGACTTGGTGGGTCAGTATTTTGCCACGTGCTGGGTGTAACCTTCTGTTTCCCACAAAATGTCTGAGGAATCCAGAATCAGATCCTGTAGTTCTGAGGTCAGTCACAACCCAAATCTGTCCAGCATCTAACTTTAGAGAATTATGGGCTATCTTTGAGCAAGTCTCAGCTGAATTCAGAACTACTAATAGTGTTTATTTTTTCCTTACTGACAATGAGACTTTTCACTTGAGAATGGTATCAGACGGGCTTAGAATTTCTCGTTCGTGCTCAGGTGTGAATACGTGCCTGTGACAAGTCCTTTGTTCCATGTGTCACGACAGTTCCAGAAAGAAGCTGCCTCATACTTGAGTAAAAATAGTGAAGTGTCAGTAAGTACTTTAGGATGTTCTAAGATTTCAAGTAAGACTTGAAGTATCTCGATCATGTAGGAGCTGGCAGTGAGACTCTGTTATGTCCCTGGAACGCAGGAAGCAAACAAACCTTTCACCTTCAGTAGGCAGCTTTGAATCCAGCCCAAGCTGGAAAGCCATTGCCATCAGAGGGCTTCACTGGCCTTGGTTGTTTTCCTCAGGCAACCACCAGGACATAAACAGAGCTTGGATCAGATCTGAGAATGAATGAGTAAGAAAGAAATTTGAGTCCTTGCCTCTGGCAGTGTGTTCTCTGGGCTTGTGGTGAAGTGTATGGCAGTAAGTGGAGTTACCCACTGTTACTCTGTATTATGGGAATAAATTAGGCTCTCTAGAAGCTGTCATATACACACTTAGAAAAGGCTGTGTACTGTCCTGCCGAGTTAGAACATTAAGCACATCCCTAATATACCAGGAAATTGTCAGTTCCAGGTAGAGGGACGTAATGATGTACTGCTGCTCAGCAGCTCTGGGCTACCTGAAACGCTGACCTTGCTTTTGAAGACGTGTGCTATGAGCATATCTTCAGCAGGCCTTTAGGGGAAATCTGATCTGAATGATGATTTGATCTTTAAGCCAGTGTCTGATCTGTAAAGGGAAAAGAGATTGATGGGTTCTCAGAATCTGGTGTCTTGCCAGTGATGTGTGGTTCTGCCACCGGTCAGATTTTGGTGATGTATGCATTCTCGCTGTCATGTTGAAACCTAACCTATAGAATGGGGAAAAGAACCACTTAGCAGTTTTGCTTCTTAAAAAATTTAACACGGGAGAGAAGAATTTGTAGGGGTGTGTGTAACCCTTGTCCCTAGAAGCCCGAGAGATCAAGAACTAAACTTTTAACAGAAAGGCCTATGAGCTGGATTCCTTGTAAACAAAACACAGCTGTACTTCTTTAATTCAGAGTGGTGGAGGAATGAACACTATCAGCAGGGAGGCTGTTCCCTTTTGCTTTCCATAAACTATGATAAGCTAATCCTTAGAACAGGTAATTCCAAAACCACTCTTCCCCAAACTCTTATTAAAGAAGATCAGCTAAATGCACTTTATCTTATTGCTGCTACTTATTTTCCTCATTGTGTTATGTTGATGGAGCTCTTCGAAATCCTCTTACCAGTGAGTTTTCTCTCTGCTGTATTTAAGGTGGTAAATTTGCATGAATTATCCCTGTATCAATGCTATAAACAATGGAAACCAAAATAAAAATGAATTGGAAAAATATTTCTCCTGCTGTGTTCTGCGTATCGTGATGCAAAGTCTTCAAGTGTAAGTATAATATATTCAGATGATTTTATGCTCCCGTGTTGCAGTAAATTGCGTGTTTGACAATAATGACTTTTTATCTGCCCTTCTTACTATGAAAATTAAAAAGGCCACCAATGATAGTGATTTATCTGATGGAAAGTTTGAGAGGTTCCTCCTTCAGTCACACTTGAAACGTTGGTATTGAAGCAGTGCTTTCTTGAGAATGCGGTGGGAAGTAACGGTCAGCAAATACCGCGTTGATAGACTGCAGTGGTGGTGAATAGGTGTTCTCAGGGGATAGATCACTCTGTGCGTAATGGAAACGCCAGATGCCGGCGATAACTTGTCGAAGCAGCTCCCTTTTCTGGGGGAGCCGGGGGTGCGCGCCCCGCTCAGACGACGGGGTGTGGCGGTGCCGTGAACCCCAAAGGAGGCGGTTCGGGGCCGGCTGCCGCCCTCGCTCTGCACCCTGCCGGGCCGGGAGGGGCTCCGGCCGCCCCCGCCTCTCCCGGCCCCGCGCATGCCGGGAGCCGGGGGGCGGGACGGGCCCTGCCCCGGCCGCGGGGCTGCGGGAACGGCCGGGCCGGGGCCGCCCGGGGGAATCCCGGCGGTGGTGGCAGCTGGAGCCCGGCGGGGATCTCCCCCCCCCGGCCGCGGGAGCGCCGGGCGAGCCGGAGCGGCGGGGTGCGGAACAGGTGGGCCTGAAAACGGGGCGTCGGCGGGGGGAGTTTGAACGGCCGCAGCCCTGGAGTCGCTCGGCCCAGCTTCCCGCACCCTGCCCCGAAGGGAGGGTTTTCCACTTCTTTGTCGGCTGCCGGAGCGGCCTCTGGAAGAGGGACGAGGAGTTTTACAGTGCCCGGGCCCGTCTCCCCTTCCTCATGGGCGGGAGAGAGCCGAAGCACCGCGGCTGCGCAGAAGGGGCTCTGGGAAGCTTTCCATAGGTGTAGGATAACTGTGTTGCAGAGTTGAGAGTTCTTAGCTCCCGAGACAACCATTATTTATTTATTTTTAACTGTGAGAAGCTAAGCTCCTTTTCGCAAAGGATTCAGACTAAAGCAGTTTCATAAGCTTGAGTCCCTGGGGTTGAGCATGAAGGGCTAACAGCTTTTTGTAGATCATACTAAGAGTGGATCTCATCTGGTAAAACCCTTCCAGAAAGTCCCTTGACTAATGTTATTTTTCGAGTCTTTGCTTTCCGGTGAGCAATGGTGAGAGGGTGCTGTTGGCTTTGTCTGTGAATACTGTGAGAACTTCTGTTTTGTTCAGATAATCTTTCTTTGTGCCTCAACACTGATCTTTTATGTGCAGTAGTGCACCTCTCCCTTATTTCTTGTAACAAAAAAGATAATGTTGTAGGCTTTTGATTGTTAACACTGCTCTTGGTTCCTCCCAGTGCTGTTGTACAACATATGCATTTAATTCTTCATGACCAGTTGCCAAGGTGGCAGACAAAAACAAATCAGATGAGCTTCGGAGAAGGGTTTAGGGATCCTTCAGAACACAAGGTCCTAGAGAAGCACATACTTGAGAACATAACTGATCACTTTGGTCAAAAGCAATGTGGGGTTTAGGGTTTTGTTTGGTTTGGTTTTATTTAAAAAAAACCAAAACTTTCTGCAAGTTTAGAAGAACTTGTGATGTTGTAAACGTTGAACAGCATGACAGCCTAGCAGTCAAACTAAGCTATTATTTGTTTACTTTTTTGTTTATTCAACTCCCCTTTTCCCCCCACTTCTAATAAAAGGACAGTAACCCTTAGTGATTACTGTGTGGCATTGGAATTGTCTGAACCCTAGTCCTGAATCATAACTGAGCCTTTTGGAGTCTTCCTGCCTGGAGAACATGGAGGACAGTTTTGATTCAATTTTTTTTTTTGGATGGAGTAAATACATTCATATTCATTGTTCATATTTTGAACTTAGGAGCATTCTGATACTACCACAACAAAAATTTTTATGCTTAAAAAGAATATTAAAGCAGAATTACATAAGGCTGTCCTAAACATCAACCTCTGAAAATGTCTCTTATTTGGCTTTTTGATGTGACTTTTTTTCACATTTACTGTTTTCTGTGTAAGAATGTCTTGTCTCTATTCAGTCAACTACCAGTTTCTGGGTCTAAAATACATGACAGTACATCTGATGGGACAGAAGTGTGCAGTGGTGCTAGTTAGCATAAAGAGTTCTGAGACTGGCTGATTTCTCAGGAGCAATGATCAACACTTTCAATGTTCCAATAGCTATAAGTGGAACATTTTTTATGAAAAGTCCCCTGAAAATGTTTTTCCCTGAAATGTTTCTTCTTCCGTTTATGTAGTTTACCCTTCCTCTGGCTTTACAGGAAGATGTTTTCATAGGATGGATTTAGAGCACCTGAAGAGGCTGCGTCAGGCCAACCAGGACCTTATACAAAGGCTCAGAATGACGCAGGAAGAGATCAGGAAAAGACTTCCCAGCAAGCTGCTCTCTCCAGCATCTCTTCATAACAGAACAGCTACTGAAAGATCTGTCCCCTTGCGCAGGAGAGGGGTATGTGTTGGGTTTGTGCTAGAATTGCCGGGAAGCAAATGGGCCTGGGTGTGATAGGCAGCAGCTCTGCCTATGGAGTGGTGTGGTAAAGGAGACATATGGGCTTGGAGCAGCTGGTAGAATGTGGAATATGGAGTCTTGTTAGAAAAGTAGCTAGACTTTTGTTTATTGTTTATCCTGTGGTTTCAAATACATTCTCCTTGCAAAAGGTTCAGAGATCAGTTCCTGCCTAAAAAATGTAGGTTTGTTAATCTAAAATAGGAATCAACATTGTGGAACATAATCCTTTTATTTCTTCTAAGCACAAAGGCTGAAAATTTAGCAGTTCCTCAAACTGGAAAAAGTTTCATTTAGTTGGAAATAGATCCCTTTCTTATCTTCTCCAAACCCTTAATAATGTCTCAAAAATATTATAAAGATTTTGTTTTTTTCCCCACAGGAATTTAAAGGGGTGAGCAGATTAGAATGAGAGATTGGATCTGCTCTTACTGCCTGAACCATCCTAACGAAAGGTATTTGCAATCTGGATGATGCTGTGTGGTAACAGAGTCTCTGTCCTTACAGAAGGAAAACCAGTTTGATGCTGCAAAGTCTACAGCTGACCCTGCGATGTTGGTGTCTGTGGAACCCGGAGTTTACACAGCCAGAGCAGCCCTTTGTTCCTCTCTCAAATGCAGCAGCAGTGACAGAGGGGTTCAGCAGCAACAAATCAAAACACGGGAAGCAGTAGGTTTGGATTCCAGCTTTCCTGGAAAAGAGAAGAATGTTACGCCAATATCTGCAATCATTACATGTGGCAGAGAAACCTCTGGAGTGGATAGGGATGGCCTTGCTCAAGGAAGTCCAGAGAAGGAATCCTTCCTTTCGGGACATGGAGAGGACAGAAAACACTCTACTCTGCCACATGGTTTCCATGAGAAAAAACAGCTTAAAGATGATGATCTGGACTCATCGCTGAGCAGCATACAAAGTGAGGAGACTAGCAAGCAGCCTGTGGTCATTAGAGAGCCTGTAGTCCGGAAATCCATCTTGCTAACATCTCAGTCCAAAGGGTTGAAGGTAAATGGTGAAACTAAGGCTTTGCTCATTTTCCTAAGTCAATAGAAGGATGGGAAGAAAGCATCAGGAGAACATTACTTGCTCTGTTCCCACTGTGTAAATTGGAAGTTGGGATCAGAACTCTCCTGGCCATAGTAACCAGGGGCTGTTGGCACTTTGTTCAGTCCCCACTTTCCTTAGCCCTTGAACCAAAGACCAGAAAACTGTAGCACTGCACTGTAAAACTCCTTGTCACTTGCATACGTGACTGATATGCTCAGGGAGGGCAGGCTGGTGCAGTGCTGCTGCTACACGGCTTATTTCCTGAAGTGTGAAGGGCAGGCTATTACTGTGATCATTCTCCAAGGCAGCACAGATGGCCTGGTGTTTGGCGATGTGTGATGCAGGGAAGTCAGCATTTTGTTTGAAGCCCTGGAAAAGACTGCTTTAGCCTGGGCAAATCCCCTGCCTCCCCTTTCTATTTTATGAATTAAGAAGAGAAAGGGTTGGTGAGCCAATTACTGGTGGAGGCATAGATGGAATCCAGCCTCAAACTAAGCCACAGCTTTGAATGTCCTGCTAGATGTATAGGAAGTCTTAATGAATTGTTTTTTTCCCAGAAGGAAGCTGGTCGTGTGACTTTTCAGCCTGACCCTGAAGAACATACCGTACCTGTGAGCAGCTGGGCCGTGCGTCCTTTCCTGGGCTATGACTGGATTGCAGGTGAATCCTAAAGTTGAAGTAAAATTCTCAGCATGATGTGGTAATATGAAGAATTATAAGACAGTTTGCAACCCCTTTAAGTTGAGATGGGGACAGAATTGCTGAGCTAGAGCTTAGACCATTCCCTGGCCAGGCCAGAGGTGACCTGTGCTTGCCTGGAATGTTGAAGTGGCAGGGGCACAGGAATCCAGGCAGGAAATGGCAAAGCTGAGTAGAGTCAGAGGGGGTACCAAGGAACTGAAATGATTGAAAGCAGTAAGATACCCAAACCCCACAGTAAATCCCTGGCTTGACACAATGGCATGCTCTTCTCAGTATCTATTTTCGTGCTGCAGACCTTTGGTCGTTTTGACTGTTTTGCGTGAGGCTTGCTTTGGTGCTTACCCAAATTTCTTAAATCCTTGAACTTCTCTCTTTCCTTGGTGTTCACAGGGCTCCTAGATGCAAACTCCTTAGTGGCAGAAAAATCTGATCAGTACTTTGCTGAGCTGCATGAGTTCCGACAGGCCAACAAAGAAGCATGTATTCATCAGGAGCACCTGGAGTAAGTGGCTATGGGGGGAGGGCTGAAGCAGCAGTGCATCCCCCGAGAGTAATGGGAACTACAGTATGATTGGAATGGAAAATTGTAAGGGTGGCTTTGTGGGCCTTTACATTCGAATTGGAAATGTGTGCTTGGAAAAGGTGGGCCTTGCCCAAGGCGTGCCCCCCCATCATTAACTGTCCTGGTTTCAGCTGGAATAGAGCTACTACTACTAGTAGCTGCAGTGTTTTGCATTTATTACGAGAAGAATGTTGATAACAGATTATTTTTTTTAGTTGTTGCTAAGTAATGTTCATATTAAATCAAGGACTTTTTCAGCTTCCCGTAGAAGCTGAGAGGGAGCAAACAGGACAAGCTGAGCAAAGGGATATTCCATAGCATAGATGTTGTGATGAGTGTAGAAATAATAGGGGTTGGTGGGAGGGGGCAGGAATCCACGATTGCTGCTCAGGACAAGCTGGGAAACTGGTGGTAGGAACGAATTGTGTTGTATTACTTTATTTTGTATATTCTTTTACTGTTGTTATTATTTTTCTCCTATTACTCTTCAGTTAAACTGTCTTTATCCCAACTCGGGAGTTCCTGCTTCTCCCTACCCTACTGGGGGCAGGAGGGGACAAAGGTGGTGTGAGTGAGCAGCTTCTGGTCTTAGTTGCTGGCTGGGTTTAAACCACACCGCTAACTGATTTGTTTGGGTGTTTCTTTAGGGCCAAGGCTCTGGATTACATAGTTCCTGAACAAGAACCGGATTTGATAACCAGTTCCCATAAGTGTAAGATCAGATTTTTTCATAATCCAATTTCTGTGAACAAACAATGGAGTGGTTTTTGCCTGTCACTCTGAGACCCCCAAATCATGCAAGGCAAAGAAGAATGTGAGAATGTGTAATTTTTAGCTGCAGCTTCTAAAGCAGGTTCAACTTCCTGCTCCAAAGACTTGAGTCTGCTGGGGATCCTCTCAATAAGTGTCATCTTGTTTTGTCAGGGTTTCTTGTTAATATTCTATTTTTAAGTTGAGGAGGTTAAAGTTTTTGTTTTTAGGAACTTATCTGGGGACAGGAAACGTAAAAGGTATTTCAGAAAAAGCAGCTCTTTCTATAGAATGCACATGTGGTACTGTGCATTCAGCCCAGTCAACAAAGAACACACGGGGTTGAGGAACCTTCTGTCAAACTAGAAATACCGTGATGTTTTGTTACTCTCTGGCAGGTGTTTACTCTTATCGATTAAACCAGCGCCTCTTCACTGTCCCTGTGGATTCAGAATCTGCCTGCCCTGTGTGTAAGATCCCACATTCTCACCAGTCCCCAGAAGTACTGGAAGAGCCAGCCTATGTCAGGTAGGTAAGAATTACTGCTTTGTAATATGCAGAACTGAAGGAAACATCAGGGAAGGAAAAAAGGATCGTGTGAAGGGGAAAAGCAGTGTCAAAATAACTCCGTAGAAAGTTGCTGTTCTCAACGCAGAGTTACCTCTTGCTTAAAAACTCACTACTGATCTTTTTCATAAGCAGGAACAGTTTTGAAGTCAGTGAGAAATGCATGTTTTATCTGAATTTGGTCCAGAATCTGAATGTACATGTTAAGTGTCTAATGCCCTATTTTACTTCACTGTGGGGTTAGAGCCTTGGATTCTGAGTGTGGAAGGCGATCAAATCTCCTCGGCCCTGTGGAAGGTGTAGGCAATTGCTTCCCTTGTGTGGTTGCAGGGTCAGCATTCCCAGGTCTACCCTAATGCCTGCATACAAATACAAAGCCCACCGCAGGAAGAGCTTTGATCCATCAGACAACCTGGCATTACCTTCGGTAAGTTGCTCTATTCTTGCTGATCCTGATGGCACAGCCCAAGCAGGGCATTGTTTTACAGCACAAGAAGGAAAAAGAATCTGGGACTATGCCCCAGCAGGGTTTCCACTAAAATTTCTGATCTGTGTTGCTGAGATGACAGCAAGAAAAGGCATTGGTGTGTGTTTCTGAGTTCATACCTTTTGTGTAACTGGCATAAAGCATATGCCATATCTCCAGCTGCTTTACACTGAGAAAAAGAAAGTGCCCTATGGAGCTGTTTACTTCTGGGCTGACATTTCAGGAACTGACCTTTGAACATGATGAACCATACCCAAGTGTGCCTGTGTTTCTTTCCACAGATGTTAGAGAGTCTAAAAGACAAGCTTCTTTGAACTCCTCACAGTGTACAGGGGCCAGGCAAAATCAGTAGTGGCAAGCATGTATTTAAAACTGATTTTGTAGTGTTGGTCCTGTATTTCAGCCAGTAGGCAATGGTGCAGGCAATATTATTAATCAGACCTAGCCCTGCCCTAAAGATTTGGAGGGAAGATGTAGGAAGAAGCCTGGTTTTGCGGTTTAGGGAACTGGATGAGTCAGTTGAGACAGGTTCAGAGAGGTCGGGTGCTTGAGTTCACAAAGCAGGAGATTGTTTTAGAAATCATTTAGAACTAACAGGCCACAATAGATTGAAAAGAGTAAATTACTCCAACGCAGCATTCCGATTCCTTTTTACAGCATTGCCTGGCTGGCTGGGAAAATACCGTCCCTTCCAGCGTCCCCACACTCAGCAGTTTGGATCTGCAAGCTTCACTGGGAGAGAAGCCACACCACCATCCTGGCCTGGTAAGAATAAACTGTGAAGAGTCCCTGGAGATGCTGTGAATTGCACTGATGGGAATTGCAATCCTGTCTCTCGAAAGGATATGATAATCATCGATGGCTGAGCAAACGAAAATTCCTGGAAGATTATCTCCTTATTTCCACAAGGAAACATTTTCTTTCTGTTGCTGTGTAAACTACTGTGCAGAGACACCAAAAAGCATATGGAGCTGGATAGCAGGCAAAAGCCCATTCAGCTCACCAGTCTTCATCAAAATGGGAAAAGACACTTAGATGTTCTTTGATTAATATCCTCTTCATTTGGATTCCAGAACTTGGTGTCCAGGGTGTCAGGAGGAACCAGAACTGACCAGCTTCTGAACCTGACCCACTTGACACACTTCAGATTTAGCAGTGCTTCTCAGCAGAGAGAGCAAAACAAACCTGGACACTGCAGAGCAGCTCCAGATTTCAATCTGAGTGCCTCAGCTCTGCGAACCACTCACATGATTGCGCTGTGAAAGGGTTTGAGGTGGGGTGTGGGAACAACTCTGTTTGCATAGAAATAAGTCTTTGAGCAGATTTTTCCTAGTTTTCATAGTTGTGTGCATACATGAGCAACCAATACACATGGCCGAATGTACAAACTCTCATGTATGTTTTTTCACTTTTCTTTTTTGCCTTTTGCAGCTACTTCTAAGCAGATACATAAGCTTTCCCACCTAGGGCTGGATAAAGTGATGTGTACAGGATGACTAACTAGTACTGTAACCACTAGGACCATAGCAACAGAGTTCATCTGCCACCTCAGCTAAGTAAACTAGAAGTGTAACGTTAACTCTGAATGCCAGGGTGAGGAACCATCCTAGGAACGGTTTACTTTCAGCGAGATGCATACAAATATGTTCATTTCCCAATGTTTGAAACATGATGTATAATTTGCTGGTGCCTTAAACTTGAGTTACTCAATAATTTAGTCAAAACAACAAAAAAAGTCTAGTTTCTTTTCAGTGCAGTGTCTGTAGCTACAGGGTGTGTTACATCAGAGAAATTATGAATGTGCAAAAGCATATTAAAGTAAAATGAAATTTTATTACTCGAAAAGCTAGATAATGCCATAAAATGTTTGCAACTTATGCTTGCCTCTGTTGTTCCAAGTCTTTTGGAGATAAACCAAAAAATTTCTGAGTTTTAAAATTGTACCAGAACAAAATATGTAGTGTGTTTCATTTGAACTTCATAGGCTGATGTTACTCTCCTTGCCTAAAAACAATAAAACTGATGTTTTATTTTGTTTTGAATAAGCTTGAAATAGAAATTCCTGCCTCAAGAATTCTCTAAGTTATTGTGAAATCTTTACTAGCAATTGCATCCAGAAACTTTGGATGAAATTTATTTCTGGGAATTAACTTGAGAGAAGGAATTGGGTTTGCACCAATGATATTTTCAGCTTCTTGGCATGCACTGTTGTTCATATATCAAATACATTATTTATAAATCAAATGTATGAATAGATATTTTTAAGCAAGGAAAGGAATACTGCAAGTTTATGAAATCTTAGTGTGACATTTAGAATGGAAAATGGAAAGCACAACTGGCCAGTTTAGCTTTGGGTTGTGCGTATGTAAGGTAAAGTGAATGGAACTGGTCACATTATTTCCATTATTGAAAGTACTAGTTATAAAAGAAAGAAATTCAGTGAATATAAGACAGTAGCTGCTAAATGTTATCCTAAATAGGGCAAATTCAAGATTTTTACTACCTTGCCTTCAAACCCAAAACATTAGAAGTCATAAAACTCTTCTTAATTTATCCTGAAATAAATCACAGCAATTCTGCTCCACTTTACAAATAGAGAAAATGAAGTACTGTGAGATTAAGTAATTTATGTGAGATCTATCAGGTGGATGTGGGATGGGACCAATGTTGAATTCAAAATGTCTCTTGATGTCTCAGAATACGTTCAGTCTTTTTACGTTTGTGAAAGTATTGAAACTGTGATGATGACTCTTCCGCACTAGAAACAGGTGAAAGAAGTCGGTGACACTGCACCTGTGTACCATGGAGTTAACATCCATGTGTCTCTCTATGTCATGGTTCTGGCCTGTTTGATCCCACCCTCATTTGGCAGCTTAACAGACTGAAAATGCTACCTGTTTATGGAACTAAGGATTTTTTTGTTGTTTTTTTTTTTTTTCTCTTCACCTCCCTTTCATATCTCTCCGTTGTAAGGCTAAACCCTACAATCCCAGATCTTGTTCACAGTAGCAAATCTTTAGAAAAGATTCTTTTCCCCACACGCATACTTCAGGGTGGCTTTAAGTCTCCTCATGTACCCTTCCTCTTGTGTTCTCACATCCTTTTTCAGGTGGAGGTTCTCACAAATGCTGTCTCAAAATAGCCTTTTTTTTTTCTTTTTTTAATTATCTGAGCCATCCCACGTGCCCTTCTCACTAACAAAAAAAGAATATTTTCACTTCACATTAGGAGGACTGATTTCAATTTCCATGTTAAAATATTGCTGCTTTAGTTCACTTTCTTGTCTGAACTGGTATAAGGAATTATCTTTTTTGCTTTTTATTACACTTTCAGAGCAGAAAATCTGATTTGCCTATTAACTTAGGTTATGACCTGATGGTTCTAGGTTGATTTTATTGTTATGTCTCCAGGTCAGTGCAGAATAAGCTTAAATCATGATCCTTTTTCCATAGGGAATCTAACCAGTGTACTCAGGTTTTTCAGCTGAGCGTGTGTTTTGAAATTTCTACCACAAGTAGTGTCCAAGACAGCCTGTAGTTTATAGTGTACAGAAACAGATTTTTCTGTTGGCCAGCTTGGTCTCCTCTTTCTATTTATAATTGAAATTATCAAAGATTGTGCAACTGGATCTTGGTTAATATTGTTGATCCAGAATTTAATCTCGAACCCTCTGTGTGTAGCCACACTGTTTCCCTGGAAGAGAGACATGAGGTCTGAAAGTAAGTAAACCTTAGGTTTTTTTTTTAACTAGGACACCTGGCCATGGACGTGTGTGGAGAGCTCATCTTCTAGTCAGAAGGTGATTCACATATAGTCAAACTTCTGATCATAATCTCATTTCGAGGTAGAGTTACCAAAAAGATACTTGCTGTACTTTCGCGTGTCCTGCAGCTGGTGTACCTCTTTCATCTGGCTTTTCAGAGTTGTTCTGCGGACGTCTGTGGGGCTACGTGCTGAGCAACGTGGCTGCTGATTGTGCTCAAGATGTCAGAGTTACAAATCCTAGTTAGTTTAATTTGAACAGCAGTAATGCAAGGAATGACAACAGAAAAATCATTTCTAGAAAGTGAGGTCATGCGTTATGAGAGTCAGATTTTTATTTTTTTTTTGGTTCTGAATATGAGACAAAATCTCAATCCAAAAGATGGGCAAAGCCTAGAGGAGTGCTAAGTGCCAGGCGTGCATGAGATGCCTTTGAACTGAGTGCTGTGAGGAGTAGTTTGGGTGTGGATACACTAATGAGTTATAGTGTAATCACAAGGATTTGCACAGTGTCTTTGCCCTGCAGTAAGTCTTACACAATCTAAGAAAATACACCCTTCCATGAAGGAGAGGGACTGAGATGTCACCTGGGGGTACATTGTAAAGGAGTACATTTCTTTACTGCTTGAAAAATTGCATTTTGTCCAGTATTAAAGCAGCTTCTGCCCTTGCACTTGGGACTCTGCAGGAGCCTGAGGTGTGATGGAGCTAGTGCTGGAATCTGCGCTTCCAGGGGAGAATGGGGTGAGGGATGTTGGGACTGTGGGTTAGGAAAATGGGAACGTTTTGAGGCCAGGGGTGTCTGGAGAGAAGGTTAAGCAGAGGTGAGACAATAGGAATATATATTAGGAAGCTAGAGTGGTGAGAAGCGTGTTGGGAGGGGGCAGAGGGCATGAAATACTGGCACAGTGGAGAGGAGGGCTGGATTGGGAAAGTAGGAATGTAAGATACAGGGTGGTGGGAGACCTTTGCAAATCTGGTGTTCAAAAGGGTATGGTAAGGAAGGGTTCCCAGTACTGTACCAGCATCTCCAGGGCTATGTCTTCCTTAGCCACAAAATAATATAAATAGTGCACTTTGTTGGGCAGTTACAGCGCTCTGGAAGAGCGTGCCTCACTATGTTGCTCACATTGGGATGCCACTGGAAGTTGGAATAGCCAAAGTGAAGCCGAGTATTCTTGATGTCATGGATTTTATTTTTTCCCCATTCGTAGCACTCGGAACACTCTGATTTAGTCTGTGCAGCTGTGTCTTATGTTATTGGCTGGCTCCAGTGTGTGTGTGCCCATTCATCTTAGTTCTCTTTTGGCATGTGTGATGGCTGCCTGATGCTTTGATGGTAAAGCTGGTGGTTTAGTTCCCCTTTCTGAATGTATTGCGTGTGTATAAATCTGATTCATAAGCTGGGAATCCAGCTTTGCTTAATTAAACCAATTAGACACAGTAAATAATGCATTTGTGGTTGGTTTTAGTGTAGTTCAACCTTTAAAGTGTAGTTAAACTGAAGTGTAGTTCAACCTTTAAAATGTTGCTGTCTGCTTCTCAGTAATAGTGTTAGATGGTTCTCATGGTTTAACCCCAGCTGGCAACTAGGACTGAGCAGCCATTCACTCACTACCCTCCTCATCCCCCAAGTAGGGTTGGGAGAAGAGTGAGAAAAAGGAGAAAAAAACAAAATTAATGGGTTGAGATAAAGACAGTCTAACAAAAAAAAAAAAAGTAATAATGGTAAAAGAATGTACAAAATAAAATGATGCAACACAAATTGCTTCACTGCCCAATGATCGGTTGCCCAGCCCATCCTCAGCAGTGATTGCAGATTCCTGGCCCCCCACCCTCTCCCCCTCCAGCCCCTTTTCCATACTGAGCATGACGTTTATGGTCATATTCATCCATATATGGACGAATATCCCTTTGGCCAGCTTCTTCTGTCTTTGCTCTCTCTCAGCTTCTATGGGAAACTGAAAAAGTCCTTGACTTAAAATAAACATTACTTTGCAGCAACTAAACCAGTATGTGTTAGCAACAATCTCCTCATGATAAATCCAAATCACAGCAGCTACTGGGGAGGAAATGAACTCTATCCCAGCTGAAAGCAGGACATCAGTGTTTTGTCTGTTTGCATCCTCTGGGATTACTGTAAGACCATTTTTGTGATGTCTCAGGATCAGGTGTTTCTTGCTGTTAGTACATTTTAAGAATTAATATCAAGAGTCTTGAATGAATGTAGTGCTGAGTTAGTCATTCTGTTTAGTTATCAGCATGTCAAGGAATGACTGGCTCCAGAACCCTCAGGTGCATGTGGCATGAGCTTGCTTTTTTATTTATTTGCAAACTTTGATTTTTTAGGGGGCTTTCATCTGTTTGGAACTTCTGTTTTCAAAACCCAGAAGGATTTGTTTTCAGAGCATGTCAAATCTGAAAATACAAGAGAAATTCTTCCCCTTCTCTTCAGAGTTAAAAACCTTAATTTCATCTGTTTCCCGGGTAATGGCAGACCAAATTTTAAGGATTTCATTTTCTGCTTCAGCTGGTGTATTCCATTGGTTTCTACAGCAACAGAAAGCTCACCTTGATTCTGTTAATAGATATGCTTTATAACTCTCAGCTTTTAGATGAGGAGAACCAGAGTACCAAAAAGAATAGGCGTTACCCAAAAAGTCTGTAACAGCACTGTGAACTTCCGACTCCCACTCCTATGTTTTAACCACAAAGCCAGTCTTCCCCAAACATTTTTCTTTTCAACTTTTGTTTAAAATTTATATAATTGGAACTCTTGGTACTTTTTTCAATTTTATTGTTTTATTTCCCAGGCATCTAGAGCCTATTTCAGTTGCAACAACAGCATTAACAATTAACAACAATTTAACAATGTAAAATATTTGCGGAAAGGATAGTTAACAAGGAAAACTCAGGCATATGCCCATATTATTTTGAACTTAATAAGATTCTTTGCCTTTCCAGTAATAGAGATCCAGAGTTACTCTGATTTCACTGGAGTTTGTTTGGATTTGTATTTGAGTAAGTGTGAGCAGAATTTCTTCTTGTTAGAAGGAAGTGAAATGCTCGTAATTCCAGTAATCTTCTAAAAGGGTGTATTTATTCCCAAAGTTAAAAAAAAATAATAAGATAATATAGGGAGTGCAGTAAGATCATAAGTAATTTCCAGTAAATGATAGAGTAGTGTTTAATCCTGAAACAGCTGGTTTGTTTGGGAAGTGTTTATTGACTTGCAGATGAACTTCACGGGTTAAATACTTTCCTGAAATAACTGAACCTGGCTACAGAAGACCTGTCAGTTCACACATACCTGAAAGTAGATACTTTGTGAAATGACAAGGTTCTGCAAAAGCTTCTTTTACCTCTCACTTTGGTTCTGAACTATGCTTGAATCTCTCAGTTCATAGTACCTTTCACTGAAGTTTTCTTTTAGATTCTTCTGCCAATAGTTTACAGACTGGAATTCTTGAGTGCCTGCATATACTCTCTGGTTTGATTCTGTTCACAGTTGAATAGCATCTTCCAAAAACTGTAGATGAAAACTGGATCTGATGGGTTAGTTTTTAGTTTTAAGGAATCTCAAATAATTTTTTAATTTTAAATTTAATTAATTTTAAATTAACACCTAGACTGAGTAAAAGTGTTCAATCTGATACTCAAAATTTAAGAAACAGTAGCATTAAAATGTTTTTTGCACATGTTCACTCCCGCTAACAAAGTTTTTATTCATAGTATCCAATCAGGCCAAAGCTTCCCTCACCAGTTGTCTTCCTCTCTAGCGAGTTGGTTTCCTTCCCCTCTGGTCCTAGTTGTGAGTTTCCTCTAGTCTAAGCTTTCTGATCCCTTGATTCTGAGCTTGTCCTCTATATGAATTAGATGGGACTTTCTTTCCAAAACTTCACTTTGAAGGTGTTCTCGAGAGCAAAGGAGATAGTCTTCCTCTTTTCAGTTCCTGGTCATATGCTGATGAGGAAGAATTGCTATAGAGAAAGTCTGGGTTTGCTTCTGGAACTCTATGTGGGAATTCAGTGATGTGAAGATACGGCACAACAGGCAACTTCGGGAGTTGTGAGTGGCTTGAGAATACTTAGAGAGAATGAATTTATTAGAGATCTCCCCTGAAAATCAAATGCACTCACCATCAAGTTTGTGTGAGGTTTCGGGGTGAGGCTTCAGGTTGGTCAATTTTTGGCTGAATTTCATGGCTTCTCAAAAGGCACCTTCCTGATACAAGAGTCACCTTGTAGTAGGGGAATTCAAGAACTGAGACTGAGACAAATACCTGCTTTGACAATGTTCGGCTCTAACACTTCAAGGTCTATCTGGCTTGAAAGTAGCTGAAAAACAAAATCTTTCAAGTGCCAGGTAAAGCTCAACAGCAGACTTGTGGAGAATAACTATGCAGTCAAAACCAAATAATGTAACATGCTTCTTTGACTATAGCAGCTATTTCAAGTTGACTTTCTAAATGGGGGGAATTACTGTGAAGTAAAAAAGGTATGAATTTACTTTTAAGTGGCTGCTGCTTATTAGCTCTCTGCATGGACATACTCTATGGTTAGAATCTGTTAGCTAAAGGCAAGTATGAACTTAGTTTCTTGCCTTTTACCAGTAACTGATGGCTTTAGAGAAGCCTTCTGTCACGTTCTGGTTCGTTGGGGGAAACCATGAGCTTTACAGAGCTCCAGACAAAGGCTTTGACATGAGGTAAGACCGAGCTGAAGTCAAAGGTGGTACTCATGGATTAATTTGTATTGGTGCAAAGGCTGAGGGTGAGGAGTGAGCCCCAAAACAAATAATGCTGTTGTGGGTCATTTAGATTTTGTAATATGATCACGCTGGCAAATCAGCAGAAGAAAATACTTTTGCTTTAAATTAAACCAGTGCTGTGGAGGTGTGGAGAAAGGGCATAAAGGATATTTAAAAAGCCTCAGTCTTCCCATGCTATTACCTGTCCAACCTTTATTACCCACCACTTTCTTTATAGCTGTAACCATTAAACAGCTTTCCTGTCTGCACCAAGGAAGATTCAGCCTTGAGCATCTCCATTTCCAGCAAGGTATGGGAGGAAGGGCATAGTACAGATGACATTCAAATAATAGCATCTTTTCTCAAGAGCTTTCTCTGTGGAGAATGACAACCTGTAAATCTCCCCTCTTCCAGAAGCTGTAGTCAGAATTACTGAAACTACAGACATGATGTGATCTTTCTTCTAAGGTCGTCTCTCTCTCTGAGCTAGCCTGTGGGCATAGTAATTTTGTGACATGGTTTTGGTTTCTTTCATGGAAGCTGAGTCTTTCCTGAGAGCACTGAGTTCTCTGTCAGCTCTTCTCATTTTTCAGTCTGACTCAAAATGCACTTTAGTTTTGAAGCTACTGGGCGCCAGAGAAAAAAAGACATTTTACATAGATTCTTTTTTCGTTACATTAGTTATTTTATCACTCTGTATAAGGTAGTAATATTAGTTGAGATAACAAAAACAGAGTCACAAGATTTTGTAATCCAAATCAACTTTATATAAATTGCATATGTAAAAGAAATCTAATTGAAAATTAAGCCATGTTATTATTATTACTAACATGATCAGTCTGACGCATTTTTAGTTGCTTGAACTTTTGTTTCAGTTAAAGTTCTGAATGACTTAACCCAATCAAAAAGTGAATAAAATGACAGACATCATATCTTGTTTTGCATATTAACACTGAATCCAAGTCCCTGGTGGTAGGAATGCACAGTTACACTTCCAGAAAATGTTATATATATATATATACACATATAAAAAAAGCAATGCTAAGAGTGACTTCACTGGTTCTAGAAGGCCGGAGCGTAGCACTGCCATATATTGTACAATTTAAACTGAGGATATGCACAGGTAGAAGTAATTGCAATGAGAAACAGGGAACATGAACGGAGTCTTTGTGTGGGGGATACACAGCTCTTGGCTGAAGCAGTAAGACTTGGCTGATTGCGGTAAGACGTAATACCAGCTGAGAAGATGCTTTTTTCCCAGGTTCTCTGCTGTCTGGAGAACTCTTCCAACAGTTACGTTTTGGCTCAGAGTCAGCAACACCAATAATTGTTGACATTGTTTCTGAGCTTCCTACAGTCAGGAATTGGCTTTTTCATGTAAGTACGTTTTGAGGTTATATTCTGTAATTAAAAAAAAAAAAAAGAAAGAAAGTAACCTTATAATTGCTTGGGAACAGACCTGGATGCATCTCCTTCCGTTAGTTGTTCATTAATGGCCAAGAAATTTTCTGTGTTCAGCAAGAGTGCAGCTGATTGAAACAAAAGTCCTAAGTTGCAAACAAACAAGAACTAGTATGTTCTTTTATTTTAGATTTCTTGTTCATGTACATATGAAACTTTATATAAAGCAAGGAAGTTGATTTCTGTTGTTTTTTCTAGAGAACAGAAACACCAGTGAAAATGTCCATCTACTGACACTATGATTACTGAAATGACTTGGGATTCCCCTGTGTATTGGGATTTCATTATGACCCCAGCTCATGATAACCAGTTTTTTTCCTTCTGGGAACTCTTGTCTTAAGCAGTTGCCGTGTTTCAACAAGTATGGGACAAGAGCTTCATACCATCTTCCTTGTTGATCGCAGTGGACAAACATATCAAGGTAAATTACTAAATCCGTAGAGCTCTGCAGATCATGTTCATGTTATCAAGAGTGCCTGCAATGTATTTAATGTCTTGCAGAGTCGTTTGATTGATGGGACATAATTAAATGGATTGACAAATATTTAATACTAAGAATAAGAGAAGTGTATGTGCCAGAAAATGTGTCAGTACCAGAGTGGCACAGAGGAACAAAATTTTGCCAATCTGAGGCATGCGTGGCATAAATGATATTCCTTCAAATACTTCGTCAGCTGCAGCTAGTTCAAACTCTGATTGCTTGTTCTTTAAGTGATATTTCTCAATGAGCTCACATTGCACCAGTGTTGCCCTCCTTCCATCTCTCCTCTTTGGGCTACTGAAAGATTTCTGGAGAACGTCAGCTTCACTTACAGCGCCGAAAATCATTGGGATCCTGGATGCTGCCCCTGCGTGTTGATACCACAGTGTCACTTCCCAAGATCCCCTGGAAGAAAGCTCTCCAGTGGCTAAAATGCATAAGTAGATCAAGAGAAGTGTCAAGAAAGAGCCATTCTTGGTGACTACTTGCTTTCCTTCCTTTAACCATGAGATTCTTTGTTTTATATTATACAAAGTGTTTGCTTTTTTCTTTTTTTTTTAATGTGTTCATATTTGCAGCTTTTATTTGTACCCCCTGTAGTATGTGGCATGTATGAGCACTGCCCTTGGTACTACTGAGACTCCTGGTGAAGTTTTAGGGTCTGGTGGTGTTTCATCTGGCTATGTAGCAAGAGTTTAGCGATTTCTCATCAGCATACTGCAATGCTCTAAATAGCAATATGGACAGACACTGAAATACAGATTTTAGACAAGGTTATTTTAATCTGTATCCTTTTAAATTCAGTGGTCTCCTTTATCTGTTTGATAGACGTTTAGAGATGACGCTTCTCTTAGTGTTTTTTTTTTTCACCGATACATATATATTAACTGCACACACGTATTGAAAACCACAAGAAACCATGCTAAAAGTACAATATTAGATTAAAATCAGCCACTTCAAAATTAGAAAATGTCACGTGTACTTTTGCTTGAGCATGTGTGTAACTGCTATTTCTGCAGTATTCTATTGCTACTTTTTTTACTAGGCTGTCACTGTCAGCAGTGCTATGAATAGACAACACTGAAGGAATGTCTTGGGCACATGTTAAAGAGACTTTCCCTCATGGCTTAGCTGGGGCTCTGCATTCTTATGCTCCAGGTATCAAGCCACATTTGAACAACTGCTGACTTAGAGGACCTTCTCTGATCTCTTCCACTCCACGCAGCACACAAAGGTGATCAGTACAGATCAGATAACCGGTGTAGAAATTACCTAAGAATTAGCTGAGCTTGGCATTAATTAAATCAGTTAATATAGAAAATGCCAAGCAACCATGTCTTTGGGCGTTGGTACCTTTGACAACTAAACCAAAAGGCGTTTCACATGTTAGAGGCAGATGTGTGTAATCAAATAAACATTATAAATAATAATAGCATGCTTATAGGGGCTTTCCCCCTTTTTTTTTTTTTTTTTTTCAGAGGACGTTGTCCTCTTATGGAAGAACAAAGACATAGTGGTTGTTTGTTTGCTTCTATTTGTTCTGCTTTTTTTTTTTCCTCTTCATATTAACATAGAGGATTATTTTCTAGGAAATATAGGCAACATTTAGAGAACAGTAGCGTGGGTTTGTTATAAAACGGAGGTGCTTCTTCCAGTTACTGATAGGGCTTCTTTTGGAAAACCCCTTTCATTGTATTTGAAATCAAAACACGCAAAGTCTGAAATTAATGCCTTCAGTTAAAAAATGCTTTCAGGTTGGAACATTCCTATTAAACACAATCTCTTCACCCTTTTCACTGTTGTTGCTTTTATTACAGGCTTGTAATCACATCGTGTGATGTAATAGCCTTTCCAAAAAGCCAGCAGCAGCGCTAAGCTCTTTCTGCTTCTGATGCTTTTAAACATTTAGTTCAATCAAGAATGAATTTAAGAAGTTTTAAGAAGGATGGCAGCTGGGAAGCCTGGTTTCCCTTGGGAGATGGATTGTTTCTTCTGAGGAACTGGTCTCCTGCTGCAGCCTTTCCCTCAGTGAGAGCGTTAGTAGAATCTTTCGTCTTTATCCAAGTCATCTCCTTCCACCCAACTGTAAAACTTAATGACATTGTATCCTCAGCCAAATGTGATTGAAGTTATCCAATGGGTTAAATGTTGATACCATTGATTAAAAAGCAACTGACATATGTGTATATATATAAAATGCTCAGGAGGCTCATTACAGTCTTATTTTTTTTCCTGTAAAACAAGCCAGAGAACTCTCCCTTTTGCCAGTCGTGGAAAAGTCTTTTACACATGATGTTTTGTACTCTTAGTTTTTGAATTAGATACATTAACTGTAGCAGTATAACTTACAGCAGCTAGAACTTTCCAGCCTGTGGTCTTATGTTGGTTCCTGTCCTTTTGCTAGAAAACCTCTGATATGAGCTGATAAAAAAACAAAAGGGGAAAAAAAAAAAAGACAAACACCAATTACCCTGACTACTATGTCATTTGAAACTTTGGGAGAGTTGTCTAATGGCATATTATTACACATGATTAAGACTTTTTCTAGCCATTAGTTAATTAGGAAAAACAAGAATGTAACATTTGGACTTTCAAATATGTAGTTGTCTCTAGACATAGCTATAAAAACTGATAGTGGTAGGTAAGAGAGATTAGAAACTGAGAAGCAGCCTGAGAGAGTGAAGAAAGGAGGTTAAGTTTATGTGTCAAAAACGCAGCATATGATGTTCTGAAAATGCCTGGGTTTTATAAGAGTTATTCTGGAGAAAAAACAGAGGCAGTTAGTTAAAAGAGTTGTAGCTGTGAGTTGAAGAAGATATTTACATCATCCCGTGGAGCGCTGTCATCTTTGGTACTCTGTTGTGATGGCAAGGAAGTAGTTGTGGGTCTTTAATAAAATAATCAATTATCCGACTTTCAATCTCTTCTTACTTCTTTTGGTTTTCTTTTTCTTTTGGCTGATAAGGGTGAGAAGGAAAAAACCATGGGTGTGAGAATTCAAATTATCAGTGTTTTCCTGAGCACCTCAGAGAGGTTTTCAAGGCAGCCTGCCCTTTTTTGAAGTGACTGGCTTTTACTTTTGACAAAACTTTTAGGGCAGATAAGAAAGCTTCCTGACACCTTAAACCAGCATAAATCTTTTCAAGCACTAGATCCAAAAATGTTATCCAGAGTAACAAATGAAAGTGGCTGAAATGATGAGTAGCAGCCCAAGGGATGATTGCCAGCAACAGGAATTGATTTCAAGAGGGACTGAAGGAAAGAGAAAGGTTCTCAAGAGGATGCTCTGTGGTATGTTGGTGTTTAAATGGCAATGTGTAAAGCTTAAACCTTCCTGGAGTCACCCTGGTTGCTCGTGAGTTTTCACACACTCATCCAACCAGGAGTAAAATGACTGTACTGAAAAAATTACTGCTTCTTACTGGGAACTCAGTTGAGGCTTGGTTGCAGCTCTCGAGAGTGTGGCGGATGGACAGGGCAGGGCTTGGACTTGTGCCTGGCCAAGGCTTTGGGGTGGTGAAGTGCTCTCTGAGGGCAGGCAGATGACTCAGGAGTCTGTGTTTCTGCACAGCCACCCGTGCACCTCGGGTGACAACCTTGATGCATGCAACCGACTCACAGAAACCCGACTGCTCCGAGAGTAGTGATTGACGTGGTTTTTGTTGTTCTTTTTTTTTTTTTTTTTACTTTTCTTTTTTGGGCACCCCTCCTCCCCCTTCCTTCTAAATGGTTTTCTGAGCTTGCTTGAGCCTCAAAGCCTGTCCCCTGCTTGTCTTGAACAGCTGGAATGGCTTTGGACTGAAGGAACAGACACAGAGCAAGACTGAGCTGGACCCTGGGAAGATCTGACTCCAGGAGGAGCATCTTGGCTGTCTAACCTGCCATGCTGGGAGCTAAGGAGATTTAACACCACTGCAGATGGCTGCCTGCAGCCTGGCTCTAGGACTGTGGCTCCTGCTGCTTCTCCAGGATATCCAGACAGCCCCACAGGTAAGGCAGTGTGGCATCAGGATCCTGCAACCCCTCGGGATGCAGGAGCCTGGAGAGGTCTGGGGGCCCCCTGGGCTGCAGGGCTATCCTGCCCATAGGCTACATGCTGGGTAGTGGGGACCTACAGAAACAGGCTTTGTGCAACACGGGGTGATAAAGGTATAAAGCAGAGCTGTTGGGAGATAAAGGTATAAAGCTGAGCAGCCAGGAGCTGCTCTGGGAACTTTGCAGGCAGGAGCGGGAGATACGAACTATGATCATCTTTTTGTTGGCATTGCTAGTGCTATTGCACTTCCAGGCACATCACAGCTAGGGAACGATTTGAAAGGAGGAAAGATTTGATGGGATGGGGGACTGTTCTCATTTGTTTGGGTGAGTGGCTTTTATTTTTTGCCTGGATAGCCAGGTGTTCTTTGACAGGCACATTCCTTGCAGAACTTGGTTCGCAGGGCTTCTGCTCACTCTGCTGATGTGAGCCAAAACCAAAAAAAAACAGTAAAATACCTTCCTTTTTACAACCACCCACCCCTCTGACACTGATTTCCTCTTGAATGGACTATTATTTCTGCATCAAATTGGCTTAAAATAGACATAGCCCACTAGTCGCACTCAGCTGATGCTGTAGATGCTCCCTGCTCAGATCTTATCATTTCTTGTGGGTTTGCTCCCCCCACCTCAGTGAATCACGTGGCAACGAGCCTTCAGCACCTGGCATAAGTCCAGGTAATTTCCCTGGGTGACATTTATGCTCAAACACACACACAAAAAAAAAAAGGTCAGTCGCAGAGGCCCTTTGCCCAGGTGAAGTCAAGTAGGTGAGTAATTGCACACTGTGTTGGATCCTGAAATTGGCTATTTTCCCTTGCCATGGAAATAGGAGCATATACTGACTTGGGACACCTGTCTGTATGTTGTAAATGAATGATGTAGCACATCACTTGGGCTGTCAGGAGATTTTTTTACAGAAACTGACTCTGATTAGATCTTTGAAAATAACCAAGTCCTGCATCTTCTTCATAGATATTTGAAAAGATCCCCCTAGCTCTTTTGGTAAGAGTAGGAGTTTGCCCTTGTGCCTTTAGTTGTAAATTCCCCTCCCACATTGCAAGTTTGCTCTGTTTTGCTCTGGTTATCTGTCCTGCCCCTGTCTTCTTCCTGAAATCTAGCAGGATCACTGTTCTTCTATAGGACTGGAGTCTATAGTGCTGGGGAATTCTTAGGAGAGTATCCAGATAAGCTTGCCCGGCTTGCTGAATGCAAACTGCTTTAAGAGAAAGGCAGTAAAGTTGGAATTTTTGCTATAATTTTTGGTGTTTTGTTCACAAAATAAAAGAGATATCAGAAAAACAGGTTTTCTCTTTACTTGCTGCCAATATTCAGACTCACTGCAAAATCATCAGTTACCTGGGATAAATATGTAGATCGTGCTGGGATAAGCAACTGGCTTTTCACTCTCTTTCTGTATTGCCTCTATCACAGCAACCTTTGCTTTAACTGCCACTGGAACACAAGTGGTAGTGTTTCATGTGAGCAAGTCCCAGCTTATTGGTCATATTTTAAACCATATTTCACCTCAACTTGAGTCCACAGGTTGGGTTTTGTTTGTTTTAATATTCAGTTAACTCTTACTTGTTAATAATGTCTTTACTATCAAGCAGATGAAGCTTGATTACTTGAAGTCTTAGATTATCAGCTTCTTTTGTACTGTCAGAATTAAATAGAAGCTTGAAAGCAAGTCAACTGTTTTGCTACAGTATTAGTCAGTTCTAGATGAGCCAATGCTGGTAGAAGATATTTTTTTTTTACGGTAATATGCTTTCTTCCTGACTTACAGCTCATTTGTAGCAAGCTGATTTCTTACTTTGCCTCACCATCACTTTTTCTTTGAGCCCAAAAGACCAGACATAAATGAGTCAAACCTTGTCCTGACTGAATTGCAGAGTAGCCCACTGAATTCAGCGCTACCTTTACAATTGCCATTATTTAAACTGGAATAACAAATGTGTCTGTACATACAAGGAAAATGAGAAGAGCTACAAAAAGTCTATTTTCAAAAACAAATTCTCAAAAGCAAGCACTGAAAACCAAATGTTTTGTATGAAACTTGTTTGCTTTATTTAATTGGGCCTTGATCTGCAGTGCTTGAAAAAAGAAAACAATGGTTGGCCTGCTAGGTCAATAAAAGCACTAAAGCAAGGGATCGCTGGCCACCCTGTTACAGAGCAGTCCAAACACAATATGCATTGTGGTCTTGTATTTCACAGGATGTATTGTGTATTCCAGCTCCAGCTAAATCAAAAACCTTTATTTGAAGTGCAGGCAGGAAAAGGTTAGTGAAATTTAGTCCCTGTCTCTCTCCAGTTGAACATTGCACTGTTCATATATGAACTTCTTATATTAGAGCAAAACCAGATGTAAATTACTGGTCTGATATAGACTCATGGCTTGTTCAAATTTGTTCAAAAAATGTGGACAGATTAACTTTGTAGTGGCAGTTTTTGCTACACCAATGATTGTTTACTGCACCAGTTTACCTTCTTGTGAGTTTAAATACTTATCTGCTCCTCTACAGCTGGCAAAAAGCAGCATTCACTCTGCATTGTGTCCTCAGGTCCAAACCAGGTCAAACCAATTCTGCTGTAGTGTACAGACGCAGAAATAGTGTCTGTGAGGTTTCCCGTTGCAGCTGTGGCCGTCAGCAGAGACCTGTCACACAACGGGGACACCTTGCCCCTGGCTACACAGTGCCACCAACTTTCTTGCACTGAATGTAGAGCAAGTGACTGTGCAGCCACAGGGTGAGTTGTTTCAGTGCCCTAAGCCCCTGAAAACCAACTTCACAAATTCAGAAAGCAGTTTTCAGTCAAATGAATTTCTAGAACTGATTCATCCTCTGGAAACAAAATTGTTTTGTCTTAAATGATCAAGGATTTGGAGAGGAAGGAAAATGTGGGTACAGGCAAGACAAGGGGAGGTGCGATCGCACCCTTGGATGGCAAAGAGCCACAGCATTAGCTGTAATAGACACAGATTCCCACTTTGCTAATCCATGCTTAGTACTGGCCCATCCAGTTAGAGTTTACTCAGAATTAGAGGGAAGGACAAAGACCTACTGTCTACCGCAGCTGGACTCCTCAGCCCTGCCCACCAAAACTTCTGTGATCTTCCTTCAATTTTGAAGGATTTTTTTATAATACATATTAATCAACAGAACTGTAGGTACTAATGGACAACACTATAGGTCATTGGGATAAAATTGGTATTTCTTCATTGAGACTGCATTATCTTTTGGAGAGAGGACAGGGGAATGTACAACGTCTCCTTTTTTCTTCAGGAAACACTAGGAAATGATGCCTTAAAAGGTGAAATTGTGCTAGAATTTTGGATTTCCCTGGCAGAACCTGAGTTCTGTTTTTGTCTGCCTTTGAGATTCAGGCAAGAGTTGATAAGGAGAAGGGACAGTCAAAAACTGAAAGAGAAAAATACTTTGAATGTTAATTAAAAGGGATTTTGAGGTTACTGTATTTCATTCTGTTCCTTGCAAGGATGAGGAGAGTTTGTTCTGTAAAACCTATTGGAGATTTCCTTGGTGGAGCAAAGCCCCATACTCGTTGCTGCTGAGCGTGGGTTATGCCACGCTCTTCAGTGTTTCTAGGCATTCCAGGAAGAAGAAGAGGGAATGGGGCAGAAGTGAAAGTTGTTACACATAAATCCTTTCCTACAAAATGAGTATTAAGGGGCAAAAATGATGAGGTGAATGTTTCCTCACTAGCTAATTGAGAATTTGTGTAAGCATATGGAGCCAGGAGCTTAGCGCTTCCTTTTTTGTGCACCTCTACACAGGGGCACCCTGGAACCACGAAGGTGAACACCCCCACCCCAATGCTCACAGCTGATGCTGTTTTGTAAAAAGGTGATAGCGTTGAGGTTTTGTAACGCGAGGCTGAAACTTTTTTCTGTCTCCTTTGCTTTATTCCTTCCTTTCATTTCAAGAGTTATTTATGAGCAACTAGGACCTGCTAAGTCAAACCTTAACCTTCAGCTTCTGCCTAACAGAGTCTTAATTTAAATAAACTGGTTTTGCTCTGCAAAATTAGTTTTATTAGTTATATTCACACAGGCCTAAGTAATTCAATTCATATGTTTTTCTGAGAGAGGGTTAGATTTTAACTGTCATCCTAGAATGTATTAAAAAAGGATTCTTTGAGTTAAACTCATACTAACAAATGGGACAATGATCCAAGGCAGACAACTTTCACTATTTTGTAGTTAAACCTCATGTATCTTACTCAGTATTTTATAATGCTTGGTTTTGTTCAAATACTCACAACCAGAAATATGTTAGAATGGTCTTCATGCTGAGATTTTTGTTGGCAATGAGAGCAGTAAGAGCCCATATGCTTTTCCTTGCTGCTGTGTTCTTCTCGAGCCGTGGCATGATAATGTACCACTTCTTGCATGTTTCTCTTTTCCCCTCACTGCTCTTGTGATTCCCTCCCTTCTTTTAGGTGAGCCCTGTTCTGATTAAGGCTTGAGACGAGGGACGTTTTCTTTAAGAGTTTCCGCCTCATCTCAGTCACGATGCTGGAAACCCAGGACAGGCTCCCACAGTCGCAGCCGTTGGTAACGCAGCTTGAAACAGCGCTTGTCTGTGCTGGGGAGATCAACACTGCTGCTGTTGGCGGGAATTTTTCGCAGAATTTCCCTCATCTAAACAGGATCATTCTGTGCTGTCACCAGATTCCTTTGTAGCCGCAGTGTTAGAAGGCAGCTAGCTTTTCCCCTGCCTGTTTTGATTACAAGCGGCATGTGGTGTTCTCCTGAGCAAACTGTTTGCCCGAGTTTTTGAGTGGAAACATGCTTTTATGTTTCACCAGAAAAGCTAGAGAGAAGGTAAACTCTAAGTTCTGCTGTAGCAGACTGACTTATCGTGGTAGCAGTTGTCCTTAACTGCGAGTGTTGGCAGGATAAGAAGCATTTACAGCACCGTTGGTGACAGTTTGGACAAGATTTGGTAAAAAAAAAAGCAAATCTAAAGTTAAGGACCCAGAGGGACACTACGTCCTCTATGCCCATACTGAGTTTATCTGGGGTTCCCTGGTGCTACCACCACAAACCCCCTCATAATCGTAGATAGACATTGGACCCAGTACAGCAAGGACTTTAACACATCTGAGGCTGAGCAATGGTAGAGCCAGGAACAGAACCACCAACCCTGAACACGAAGCTACGGGGCCTTTTCCTGCTCTGAGCCTTGTGGTGACCTCTCTGTCACGTTGCTGTGGCTTTACACAGAGTTGAGCTTGGAGGTCCAAGCTCAGTACTGGACCACTCAGACCACAGGAGTTCACTCAGGTCATTTTGATGTTTAGCAGGTGAGGATTAAAAATCCAGTTTGTGTTCCAAGCTGCAGTTGGTAGTAGACTTACTACTATATAGAAATGATGATGGAAATGTTATGGAAAATAGACATGTCGTTTCAACAGCCTTAATTTTTGAGAAGCTATGCACATATGTTGCTTCCATAATTCTGTAGAAATCTAATGCTTTCTTTGGCCAAGCCACTGAAATATTTTTTGCTTTTTAACAGTATTGGTTAACCAGCATTAAAATATTTCATAACTCCAGCACTCTGTCATCATTCTACCCAGGAAGAGTACACATTAAGTATTTTGCAGTCCCTCCAAATGTGGATGGATTTGATGGTTGATGTCTAGATTTTCTGTCTTGAAAAGAGTGTGACTGGAAAATTTGTAATATAGAATTCCCTGTATTTCTTGGGGAATTGCTTCCAGCAATCTCTTCCTAATTAGAAATATTGAGTTTATCAAAAGGCCAAACAAAACAATATTTTATTGCAAACTTGCACCCTAATTTCCCTAACTGAAGGTGAGACGTTGGAGGTGGTATTTTGCATGTGGGAAGAGCAGTTACAGGTCGCGAAACTGAGGTAATTCACGTGTTCAGTCACTGAGTGGGTAAATTACCTCAGTTTGGGCCTATTGCTACCCACTAATAACACACATTTTTGTTCCCTTTTCACTTCATAACTTTGGTTATTTTTTGGTTTAGTTAACTTATTACTCTGATATTCATTACGCATAGAGAGAAAAATGAAAGTTGTGTTGTCCTTGTATGGCTGACTTCCCTTCACCCTTCTCCCAAAAGCAGCCTGATCAAACCTCTGCAGAAAATGAGTTTCCATTTTAGGGAAATGAGACCTTGCCCCTTCACCTCTGCCGTTTCTTCAAGGTGTGTTCTTTGCATTTGAACACCAATTTGTTTCACTCCCCTAAAAACTTCTGGAAGTTTCGATGAGTCCTTAGTGCAAGAGTTTTTTATTCTAGATGCATGAAAACTTGAAATTTAGCTTACCAAACACCATGCCTACAAGAAGCAGAGTCCATATCATCTTTAGAGGCACTTGCCTTTCCACACTGCCGGTTTTGCTCAGCTAATTTATTTTGAGCTTTTCAGCCTGAAGCATTATAAAGGTCTGGGGACTTTATTTTATGCTCAGGTCCTTACCTTAAAGTTTACTGTCTGCATAGGGCCAATCTTTCTGCTTGGTTTAAGAGCAGAACTTTGCATCATTGCATTGCTGCTACAGGTCACATCTCTTAAACACGTTTAGCAGGTCACTATGGGTTAGAAGCGATGGGGTCTTCAGAAAGTGGGTTCCTAGCCATAGAAATTATAGAATAATAGAATTGTCTAGGTTGGACGGGATCTTTAAGATCATCTAGTCCAACCATCAACCTAACTGATTAAAAAAAAATCACTAAACCATTTCACTAAGCACTATGTCAACCTGGCTTTTAAATACCTCCAGGGATGGTGCTTCAATCACTTCCCTGGGCAGCCCATTCCAAGGCTTAATAACCTTTTCGGTGTAAAAATTTTTCCCAGTATCTGATCTGAACCTCCCCTGGTGCAACTTGAAGCCATTTCCTCTTGTCCTATCACCTGTGACTTGGGAGAAGAGACCAACCCCCGACTCTCTATAACCTCCTTTCAGGTAGTTGTAGAATGTGTTAAGATGACTTATTTTTACAGCAGAGCACCTTGGGCTTGGCTTATTAAACCGTAAAAGTGGCTACAAAGCTGTGCTCAGAGCTGGATACTTGAAAGCCGCGTTTTTTGTGAAGCTATGGATGTCATGTACTATGTAGCTGGGTGTAGTATATAGGTGCCCTCTTGTGGAAAGGGAAAAAAAAAACAAAACGTTGAGTACTCTTGTATGTATAGTTTCATAGTTTATTATGTTTGCATAGTTCATGCAGCAATTTAGTACAGCAATGGCATCAAGTCAAATTCCTAATTAGAATTTGCACTGCTGTAACTAAGAGCAGAATCGAATCCTAAAGTCCCGATTTCAGTATTTTAGACGAGGTCACTTTTTTAAAAAGCAGCCCTTCCCTCACCTTTTTACTCCGACGCTATTCCTTTATTTAAACCCCCAAAGAGGCAGATAAATCAGCTGTATGATTCTGCTGCATAAATCATTCAAGAATTTTGTTCTCATCCCAATGTAAAACTGAGCATCATTTGCAGCCGGAGCCTGTTGCGCAGGAAGAGAAGATCAGGTGTTTGTGGTGACTCCACATAGCTCTTCCAGAGAAAGCTACAATGAGGATGCTGTTGTTTCTTACATTTTCTTTATGAAATTAATTAACCCACTTTGTATCACTGAAATGACTCCTGAATGACCTTTTTTGTGTCATTTCCTGTTATTCGATGTGTGGCAGAGCAGCTGGCTAACCTCGGTGCTTCTCCACACAGATGCAAGGAGATTCCGCTTCCTTTTCCTATGGTTGAGGGCTTCCTCCTCAGAAAAGAAAAAATACAGGGTGCAAATTTGTAAACCTGATTTGCTGATTAAGCAGACATCTGCGATTTCCTCTATACTGTAACTAGAAAAAGTGCTTGGTAGGGAAGCGGTGTGGCCCAGTGGTTAGTGCAGAAATGTGTCAGGCAGGGTTTCTCAGTTCTATTACTGGAGCTCGATGAAATTTAATGGTTTCAATATGTTTCTATTTCTTGTCCTTTTGATAATTTCCTCCTTGACTGAAAGTTCCTGTTTTCTGATGTAACCTGGGGGCAAGTTAAGTAACTTCTGTGTTTTATGGTCCTGGTGTAAAAAGAACAATGTATTAAAAAGGAGAATACAGCTGTGAAATTAATTAGGTTCTGCACTGTACACAAAGGCAGTAGAAGACACTAGGTGTTATTTCAAAGGCCAATGGAAAATTCATCTGCAGAAAGTCAGATGTAGGTCTTCTGAAATATTTAACTGCTCTACCAGTATCATAGGGGGAAATCTCTGGGGAATCTGCTGATTGATTCTTTACAAAAAATTGCCATTTATACCTTCTAGCAAATACTGAAAATGAAATTCAGATAACAATGTTTTTAGGGGATTATTAAGGGAGATGCCAAATTAAAATATCAGATTGTCTCATCAGCAAACTTGCAGCGCTGTAATTTCCCACAGCATGTGGTGACCCTGCCATACAAAAATAAAGTCTTATTATAGTCTTGATTATATTCTTGATATAATTCATAGATGAGTGTCATTTTCTAAGCTAATATAGAAGGCTCCGGGGAGACCTTAGAGCCCCTTCAAGTCCCTAAAGGGGCTCCAGGAAAGCTGGGGAGGGACTCCTGATCAGGAAGTGGAGCAATAGCATGAGGGGGTTTTAAACTGAAAGAGGGGAGATTTAGATGAGATAATGAGATATTAGGAAGAAAATTTTCACTGTGAGGGTGGTGAGATCCTGGCCCAGGTTGCCCAGAGAAGCTGTGGCTGCCCCATCCCTGGAGGGCTTCAAGGCCAAGTTGGAGGGGGCTTGGAGCAACTGGTTTGGTGGGAGGTGTCCCTGCCCAGGACAGGATGTGGCAGTTAATGGTCTTTGAGGTGCCTTCCAACTCTAACCATTCTGTGATTTCATTCCTATGTTTAAATTACTTTCAGAGAAAAGAGACTGCTTAGTGGAGGTACATATTGAATTATTTCTAAATAGACTGAATATTGCATTCTTTGCTTAAGCTTAAGGGCAACAGTAATTTAGTTGCTTTGGGGATAATTGAACTTTCAAAAAGCTGTAGGGTTTTCTTTACTATCTGCAAGTACGTTCATTTGAGACAGCTACTGGGATCTGCCCTAATGCAGAAATAATTATTTTCTAATTGTGACTTTTGTCTGTTTCAATTTCTAGACATCATTAAACCCATCTCATTCCTGTGATACACTTGGGAATTGGTTCTATGATGAATCTTCACGAAGCTGCTGTTACCAGTGTCCCTCAGGTCAGTATGTTTATAATTCAGTCAAATTAACATGGAGCCTTTCTTGCAGAAATAGTAGGAACCATGTGTATCTCACAATTTCATGAGTCACTCTAGTGTGGATCCAGATGTGAACCTGTTCTCCGCTGCCCTGCTCTTCTTCAGTCTGTCTGCAAACAATCTGTAAATTGCAAGCTAGATGACTTGCTAGAATTTTCAGTGTGTTTTTTATCAGTTGACTTGACACTCTAAAGTACCTAGAAGTAGGCAGGTCTGAGAATTCATTTCAGCTTTGCTCAGGGTGTGGAACAGCCCAGTGAAATTAGGCTCAAAAAGTTTCTCATCAGAGACAAAAATTATAAAATTAAGGTGTGGGAAATCTGTTATTATCCTCATAGACAAAACAGTTTAGAAAGTATCTCACATGAGAAAGGGAAGAGCCCCTTGTCAGAGGACAAGGGACAGAGCTCTGCCGGAAGCTCGTGGTGACTCAGAGGCACATGAGGGCAGAATCAGGAAACACGTTGGTGAGACAAGAGTTCTGGAAATGACTGAAACTCCCCCTGTTGGTCAAAAAACCCCTCAGCGGGTGGGGCATTTTATGGTACTTCACCATCATCAGTCTCTTCTTAGAGAAGTGTTTTCTTTTTCTTTTTTTTTTTTTTTAAAGGAAATTCTTGACATTTATTTGTGCTCTAATAATGAAGAGGGGTTTAACACTTGGTTGCTGGCATTTGCATGCAGTTACATCAGGGTTCCCACTGGGGCACCTTATACTGCTGTCTGCACCACTAGAGTCAATCAGAGTTGTGTAAGTGTGAGAACCTGACACGTCGGGTTCTCACAATAAGTAAGCAAGACCAAGGGATGGAGAAACTGGTCCCATAAAAGAAGAAAAGGGGCTGGGATCTGGCTCTGAGCCAGTCCCAAGAAAAGCTCTTTTTTCCTTCAAAACCAGACTTTGTAAAAGCTCCCATAATAACAGGTGTCATTGTAAGCAGAGACCTGATTTACATCTGGCTGTAATGAGCCACCAGTCTCAATCATTTCATCTCTGCTTATTCTTGAAACTCATTTGTTACCACACCCTCATGTCAGTCTTGGACATCTCTTCCTATCCTCCAGGGCCTCCTTCACAATGGAAACTCATAAGAATCCTTTTTCATTTTAATCCTCAAGCAATAACCTATTTGTATGTGCTACTAACTCAGCTGCTCACTGCAAAGAAAAGGACCTTTTCTAAAATTCCATGTAATCAAAGTGGAGCATCTTGAACTCTTGCTGCAGCCTGGCTTTACTTTCCTTGGTGTTCCAGCCCACAGATTTCAGCTTTCAGTCTGGCACAGTGGCCCACATACATGCCATCCTCTGTTTCCAAGTTAGTTTCAAGTTCGATTTCAAGATAAACTTCAAGTCAAACCTCAAAAGATCACTCTAATCAATTTCTACAGTTGCCACATCTCTTGTCATGTACGTAATTCTTGTGCAGGTAAAATGAGACTTCATACCTGGGATACCAGAAGAATGTTTTCTTTCTGTCATCACAGAACAAAATATTTCCCTCCTGTCAAGGGGAGAAACAGAGACTTTCATGGAAGATAATGGTATATGCTGGAACAGCTCATGTTATGCAGATGTTGTTATTCCTCTTCACTTGTGTTTATGGTTTTTTACTTTTTTTTTTTTTTTTTTGGTTTAGACTCTAAATCAGATATCCATCTCCACAAGATAGTGCTGAAGTCAATACTCAAGATAATTTCCCACCTGTAGTTAACAGCAAATCTTCAGGAGTGAACGAATGTATATATCCGCAAAAGAAAAACACTTAAAACATTTATTTCATCTACTTACTTTCAGTACATCTTTCAGTACAGGTGATTGCAGCTGGTGTTCCTACTGCTCAGGTTTTTATCTGGTGGTTGAACTATGAGCACGGTCAGTGGAGACCAGCGCCAGAAGTCACTGTTAGGGAGGCTTCAAAGCTGCTGCACCTGGGACATGTATCCCCCAAGGGAGGGACCCATGTGCACAGGAAATCTGAAATAACTGAAGTTAAAGTTTTTGGGTCGTTGGGGGAGGAAGGGGAAAAGGACACAGACTTTCAGGTACACACATGTGCAGCTTGAGTGCTAAGATTCAACCCCCCTTGAAAAGAATAGTCTGAGACAAGTAGTTTTGAGGAGGTGGGAGTGATGTGGGTCTGGTGGTATTTAGTGGGTCAAACATAGTACAGTTGTTTTTACCTGCACTCCTACATCATACTTGCCAAAATGAGGTGAGTTATTTCCCTGCCAGGTTCCCCCTCCCCATGGTTGACTCTGTGTGATTGGGTGATGCAGGCTGAGTGCTGAAACTGGGATTTGTTTCTCTCCTGTTTTCCACCCGTAGAACATTAAACTCTGCCTATCTTTACATCGCTGCTTTAGCTTTTCCTTTTGCTTCTGCAACTGCCACTGCTCCTTACCTCCTGGCAGTTATTTCCACCTCCTGGCAAGGCCACAAGGCAAGAGCTGACCGCTGTGCTTTCTCATTTCTTTGGCACTATGGCCAGTGGTGGAATTCTTCATCTGTTTCTTCAGGAGCTGAAACATTAGGAATGCTTCTGGTGCAGCCTTTCTTGTACTCCTGGCTGGTTACTGTACCCAGCTTGCCAGATGGGTGCTTTTCAAAGATATTCACTAGAAAAGGATCACTGGACATAAACGTAGAGTCATAGAACAGCTATAAGATATACATATGTAATTTGATTTCTTTGAAGGAAAATTAAACCATCTCGCAACTGCCAACAAACACTTCAGGGTGGTTTTCCCCTGTGATTCTTAACAGGTATCCTGCATATTTTGTCTTTCTTTCTCCAGGATATGTTAAAAAGAAATCCTGTCCTAAGAACCCAGATGAAGACTGCTTGAGATGTGGACCCGAACAGTATGTGAATGAAGAGTCCCAAAGGCCACGATGTGATGCTTGTGTATCATGCGCAAAAGGTTTCCTTTACCTCACACATGCTTCACAGTTATATTCTCTGTATATGTTTTATTTACACTTAATATATATATATATTTATAATTTATTCATTTAGAATTTCCAGCAGCAAAATTATCCACCCTTGGTTACTGATTTAGGAAGCAGAATGCTACCTTGCACGTAATCAGAATCGCTGCCTGTGTGTCCTGGGACTACCTAAAAAATCTCTCATCCAATACTATCCAAGTCTGCTTTCTGTCTTATATTACAAGCCGTTGTAATATAAATCTACAGATTTCTTCAAGTACTCATGACTTAAGATGCCAGCATGAAGAGAGCCAGCAGCCTGTTCTGCTTTCTGAGCCTTTGAACTGGTGTTGCTCAGCTTTGGCCCCTGCTTTACATTTTCCTTGAAGGGTGATCCTTTGTTGCCACATCTGTTTCTTCCCCCCAGAATCCGACCTGGTGGAGAAAAAACCCTGCTCCTTCAATTCCAGCCGCGTGTGTGAGTGCCGCCCAGGCCTCTTCTGCCAAACCTCTGTTGTGAACACCTGCAGCCGATGCCAGCAGCACACTGTTTGCCAGCCTGGCTTTGGAGTCAAAGTCAGAGGTAGGAGACCCTCCCTCTCTGGCTTTCCTTTTCTGATCTTGGCCACAGGCCTGGACCTGGGGCATCTTGGTTGATCGGTCGGTCCTCAGTCATTATTTTTATTCAGGTACCTCAACAACTGATGTTACTTGTGAAAAGTGCCCTGCTGGGACCTTCTCTGATCAACACTCCAGCACAGACATCTGCAAGCCCCACACAAAGTAAGTTCATAGCTCTTTAAGTGACTAAGTAATTAATTAAAGTTAAGAAAGGACAAAAAGGGACACCTGCCACTTCTGGTGTAAAGCACACGGATTTATCTTAGAGGCAATGGGATAGCTTTGGGCCTATGCGCAGAGTTTAGAAGGCCTCTCTTGTACAGCTGTACTGGAGGAAGGAAGGAATCCCTCTTGCCTCAGTCATAGTTTACAGAGTACAGTGGAATTATACACACGTGTGGGTATCAGGTTTGCATCCAGGTAAAGAATTAATGCCACAGGGGTGAGAAGATTAGTGACTTTTTCACTGAAAGCAGTAAATGCAGGTGATACAAAAATGACCAAAGGGATGTTTGTCACATGAAAATACTCTTATCTTGCAACATGGCAGTTTCCCCTGTCACTGATACGCTGTTTTCTGTTATTCCTTAGCTGTGCAGAGTTAAACAAAGTAGCTCTACATGAAGGCAACGCCACACATGATCAGGTTTGCCTGGACGAATTGCCCACCCACTTCACCCCAAGCACCCCAAGTGATGAAACAAGTAACTCTGACCTAAGGAGGCTTGAGGAGAACCCGGCGACCGGTGTTAGCATCCTTTTAAGGGCCACAACAACTGAAAATCCCAGTTCAACTCCTGAGAGTAAAGCTCTGCCTGAAACTTCTCCTACATCAGCCAAGGAAGAGAGGACAACAGGAGGTAACAAAGGTGAAGTGTTTATTCTGTCTAGTGTGTTTTATTTGGGTATATCTTTGATAAATGCAATATTTCTGTGGGAGCTTCCTGCAAATCTACAACTTGTGAAATGTTGCCCATGGTTCTATGTCCAAACTACTAATAGTTGCCCCTCTGCCTTTTCTTAGCCTTTCCTTTCCTCCCTTTCCCTTTCTGTGCTGTAGGTGTCATTCTTTGGGGAGTGGTTCTCTCTGTGATGGTGCTTCTTGTGGGCATGCTGTTATTTTGGAAAAGGAAGGTTTGCAAGAAGCGGATCCTCATCCTCAAAGGAAAGCGTGAGTTTTTAAAGCTGTAATACACAGCATGCTGTTTGATTATATGCCAGCTGGGAACGCAAATATCCCAAAATTTTGTGGGGGTCATTGGTTAAACTGTGAAGAGTGCATGAAGAGTAATTTTTGCTGATACTGACTTTCTTTAGCTTTGCCTAGAATTACACGTGGGGTGTGCCTGTGGAACCACATTCCCTCTTTTATAGAGAGCAGGATGTCCACGTTGTAGATTGGTTGTAGAGCTGTGGGTGTGATACAGCTGTTGGGGCTGTATGCTCCACGATGAGTTTTACTAAATGAATGGTTTCTTTTAACAGCACATCTGCAATCCGTCATTTCACACAAACCCAGGCTCAAATCTCAAGGTAAGTTACTGATGAACCAGGAGTTGTAAACTATATGTCTAAAGGGTAAGTGGATAGTTCTAATATGGAACTTTACTTTATGGAATTTTAATTTAAAACGTGGAACTTTTCCATATCAAATCTATGTTTTTGCTAATGTGCAAAAGGCCAGTCCTGCTGGCTGCCCTGCGCAGGCAGGGGACGCTCGGGATGTCACAAGCCACTAGATGGCACTTTTTTCCCATTGCACCCGAATGACTGGGCCATGTGTCAGTGCAGCCAGGCTTTACTGGAGCAACGCCCAATTAATTTCTGGGCACTCAAATGTGAGAGACGTGTTCCAAAAAAAGTAGGTGTTGCCATAGCAACCTATACTCTAGAGTACACGTATTTTGTCCAATTAACTAATCCCCTCTTTGCACTTCCATTTCCATTGACTGATCTGTTCTCTTCTGGTGTGTTAGATTCTCCTAATTACCAGACATCAGAGCTTCTTCTACTCATTTATTCAGAAATATGATTTAAAACATCTTGTGTGCAGCTTAATTTTCTCAAAATGGAATTTTTGCTTCCTCACTTGCCTTATGCAATAGAAACTGTTGCTGTGCAGCGTTAGAGAGCTGATGCACTGAAAATAAAGATGATTTCTTGGCAGGGTGAAATTCCACAGTAGGCCTGAGCCTGTCTAGCTTCATGCTGCAGCAGAAGGATGCTGTGCACTCCCTTGCTGCTGTGCACTCCCTTCCTTTCTCCAGTGTTCCCATCTTCCATCCTTGCATAAAATCCCATCCCCTTAATATTCATCGGACCACACGCTGAACTGATCCAACTAGTTAACTCAGTAGAAAGTTATTAAAATTTTTTGTGTGTGTGTGTGTTTTTTTTTTTTTAATAAGCCTGTCTTCTGCTTATCTAGCAAGTTTAATCAGGCCATCATTTCCTGAGATGAATACCAGTTGTGATGTAGGGACAGTGATGATGGGGTGGCCACAAAGGGCTTTGGGGAGAGCAGGACCTCACAGACTTGGAAGGGACGTGTTGCTGGTTCACCTCAGCTATGTGTGTGATTGTGCCCTTGGGGGAAAGAAAGCAGAATGCAAGTGGCTTGGGCAGTACAGCAGTTTCAGACATGACTAGGCTGATATTTCAGAGCAAATATTCTTGTGATTGCTGTGAATTTTCTTCTGATAATTTTTCCTTATTCCATTGCAGGTTCTGATCAAGTGAACAAATGTGCGGTAAGTGGGAATATTTAACTTCTAATATAAATAATTATATTTTTTTTAATGTCCTGTTAAAGAGTGCCAGCCTTTTTATTTGGACTTTCCTCTATAACACATGATCCTCTAGGAGCAGTGATGAGATTTACTAGGACTTGCTACTTTCATGTTTAACGGGATGTTAATCTGATGCTGCCAGTCTTGCTTGTGAAGGCACTATTTGGTTTGGTCTTACGTTATTCGTGTTGCATTCCATGGGATGAGATCCAAAATCACAGGATGAACATTTATTTTCTACCTTCTGGGAGAACTTTGTCACTCCCATTTTATCTTGCTGCTTCAGTCACACAAGTGGGATTTGTACTCTTTTGCCTCCCTCTGTGTCACCTTCCCTCTATGTACGATTTGGCATTACTATAATATGGGTACACAGTGGCTGTTTTTCTCTGGAAGGTTCCATCAGGAGCAGCTTCTGGTTTAACAGTATAATCTGCAGATGAACAAGAGAAATATCAGTCATTATGGTAAAAACAGAGAGCAGTTCCTCACAGCTCTGTTTGATTCCCCTCTTCCAATGATATTATACCAACTTTCATCCTTTGAGTCTTCTCAGTTTATTGGCTTATCACTAAATGTCCATATCTGCTAGAACACTCTTTAGACTGTTCCCTTCTTTTAAAACATTAGTTTGCTTTTAAACGTTGTACATCTGCACGCATACAAAATACTACTTATTCTGATAAATCTGGCTGCAATCAGCTATCACAAATTCAGTGTGTCGTTGCTAATTACTGAGCTGTGAGGAACTCCCCCTTTTGCTTTCATAGCGAGTCAGACAGGAGCAAGAGTTTTAAACTGCAAATTTCAAAATCTTACTATGTTTTGTTTTGTGGGGTGTTTTTTTTCTCTTCTCCAACCATGTGGAGACAGAAACAGAGCTAGGAACCATCAGAAATTTGTGGTGCAGGAACTTTAGCCTCTCTCTGATTCTGGCTCCTCTTTTAAAGGACTGTTTGTAATTAATTCTTCACAGAATAGCTACTCTGAGCTTGCTTCTCCTACCTGAGATTCTGCTGGGGCAATTCCTTTTTGAAGTACAACCAGCTCAACCTCAGACTTGTTTTGTTGTTCCATAGGAGCATGGTAGTTCTTTGCAAAATCTAAGAGGAAGTTAAACCATGTATTTTCAGTTTTGTCTGCTTGACTCTCTCACTGTATGACTACACATCTGTGCAGGTTTGTCCTCTGATACTTATCTCACAATTAAAGTTGAAAAATACCTTATTAAACTTCTTTGTGAGGAAATCCCTTAAAATTCTTACTTCCAGCATCTATCTTGCTTACTGATGTTATACTCTTTGCTGAAAAGTGCTACTGAGCTTCAGCCCCCCGGAATGCAGCTGTATTATGGGACAGCAGACTCTGCAGCAGAGTTTACAGTCTAAGATTTGTGGCAAAAGGTCAAAATAACAAATAGGTGGATTTACAAAGGTTCATTGGCATCTATATCACAGACAAGGCAGTGGAATTTACCAAAGCATCCAGGAAACTGGATTTCAGTGGAAGTGAGGTACATTCTTGCAAATGTCACGGAAAATCTGTTAATTTAGGTTAAAAACACTATTTTTAAATATGGCCTTAAGTGATGCAGGAACCTAGTTCAAAGAAACTTAAGTTCCTGTATCAGTTTGGCGGTCTGGAATTTTTTACTCCCTGTGACAGTGGTGCTATGAAGTACATGATGTTATTCTGACTGCCACAGGAGGTTTCTGTAGACCTATTGCGATCTTCACAGCGTTGCTTTTACATTCACCTCACTTTACTCTCCTCTTTGTACTGGCAGAAGATCATCCTGACTACTGACAGTGGGCTGGAAGAGAAGGAATTAATTGACAGAATCCTCCCTTTAGAAAACAACAATAACTTGCTCTCCAGTACAGAAAAATCATATAGTCCTGAACTGAGTCTGACTGATGTGACCCAGAGCAATGGAAATGCCCCAGACTGCTCTACCGATTCTCGAGTGAGAGACCACACAAATAATCGAATTGGTGAGTCTTGCTTTTATTTTCTTTTCCTCTTACCTTTTCAATTTTCCAACCATGAACACATAGTGTCATTCTGAGATTATTAGTAAGCTGCAAAGTGTCCAAAGCTTCTAACAAAGATAGGGGCTGCATCTCCAGAACATTTGACACACCAGTTCTGGAGTATCAATTCATTTGAATATAATGCTTTCTTATTTTTACATTTGCCTTAATCACTTATGAACCAGATAGAAAAATGCTTTGCTCTTCTTCTTCTTTTTCACTCCAGAAGATGTAAGTTTGCAGAAGACATTTGAAATCCAAAATATATCAGCTGGAAAATGATGCTCTAATTCTTGATGAGAGTTGTACTTCATGTGTCTTAAGCTATCATTTTCCTCTCTTGGTGTCACAGTAATAGCTTGGAGTGTGTCTCCCATATGTTCCCATGAAGTCTGTGACCGTGGCGCAGCGCGGGAGATAAAGTCAGGCAAAGCAGCTTGCTCGCAGAGAGAGAGTTGTTACCTGAAACACAATATATATGAGACATTTTGGCTACGTTTCCAAATCCAATTTTGATGGCATTTGAAGGCGTTTTATTGATATTACTAGAGCTGACCTTTCCTTACTTAATGCCCTTTCTGTTTTTCCTGTGGGACTTGGAATGAATGTGATGATTTGACTTTACCCAAATATCTCCAATAATTGTGAACAATAACTTACAGCGTCTAATCTGCAGCATCTTCTGAATAAAATGTAGCGGCCCAAGCCACAGCAAAGGCCTTATTTACTTTTGTAAAGGAGTAAGGTCAACAACTTGGGCATAAGGTTTAAGTCTATCTCAGAAAATTTTGTGGTTGATCTCTGCTGGAAAGAAACTAACTTCTTTGCTGGTCCTAGGACCCTGAACAATTACCCAGAATTTCCATACAGTGCTGATCCTTGCTCAAAGGCTGCTTTTAATGCAGATGTTGCTGCTTCTCGAAACAGCAGGAGCATGAACCTTGGATTCTCTGTATCTATCTTCTCCAGATCCCAGTTAATTGCTTCTTCTGACAGACTCTTGCAAATATCTTACTGCATTTTCTTATTTGTCTTTCTCCTGTAGTCCCAGTGGTAACACAGTGGCTTCATCACATGGGAGCTAGATCTACTTGATCTAAAATGCTCAGAGTCCTCTTGACAGTTGGTCCAAAACCAGACAGTGTAATAGAAACTGTGCATGCCTTCTTTATCGCTCAGTATGTCCAGTGCTTTGATTTCAAAATTACAAGCACCTTATAAATAAACAATAAATAAACTTAAAATGTGTGAATCCCAAAAGCTTTAATGGGTTAGTGAATTCTGTGTTTTCACAGTGATGGGGGTGATCTGCATGCCTCTGATTTTAAAAAAGAACAAAGGGGAAAAAAGGAAGAAAAACTGAGTGCCAAATAATTTTGCATGAAAAGGAATCATCTCTAGGGTCAGCAATGATTGTTAACTACACTCAGTGCTATTTTTTTCCTTCCTCAGAAAAAATATACATCACGAACGCCGACACCGTTATTGTGGGGTACATTCCAGAGGTGCTTAGTGGGAAGAACTGTGCTGTTAGAGGATGTGAAAATAGTGTTGATGCCCAGGAAAACACAGAAGAGGAGCTGGCAGTGCACTATCCAGAGCAGGAAACAGAGTCTTTTCCAGGGAATGATGTGATGGTTCCTGTAGAAGAGGAGGGAAAGGAATTTCACCATCCCACCACTGCCACTGAAAAGTGATAACCCACTGAGCAGATGTGGGAAGCTACAGAAACATCCAGTACAACACTAAGCCTGAGTCTCTGATGGGGGAGTTAAACACAAAGTGCCTTAGATTGTCTGAAAACTCATGTTAAACGCTGAACCATGTTCAGACAAGGAATGCTAGAACCTATCTCCTCTAACAAACGAGAGGATCCTCCAAACCGTTGGCCTTTGTAGCTGACCTCAACTATTTCTCTTTCCTTCTGTCTCCCAGTATCATGCTGGCAACAAATTTGAATCAAAGGTACAAAAATCAGAGGCCATCTGGATGTCAGCTCCCGTGTCACAGCTTGCTTTCTCTGCATGAAGGAATGGATTGAAAACTGGTAACTTCTATTAGTTATGAAACTTCTGCCCAGGGTCCTGAGTTAAGCTCGAGACTCCGCCATGTTTTGTATGCTGTTTCTATTCCAGTATTACCAGAACTTCCAATTTGGTCATACGTTTTGTATCATCTGGTAGTTTTCTTAAGGCCTCAATTCCTGGCTGAAAGTAATGATATTTTCAGTTTTCCCTAACACAAACAGAACCCTTCAGTTTGTAGACTTCATGTTTTTTGAGGAAATAGGATCAAAGCACGCCAAACAGACTCAGAAAACAGAAGGCAAATAAAATGAATTGAAGTCTGCAGTACTTTAGAGCATTCTTTCTAAGATTTGAAGTCTGATTCATGTCTTTTGACTACTTAAAATCATCAGTAAGTGTAAAAAAAAATACTCTCTTCTGATGGAAGCCAAAATGGCTGAACATTTGGATATTGGATGGACTATGGATTTAGCCCAGCATGCAGTCTGTAAAAAGAGAACAAAAGAAGATAAACTAGTTTTCTACTAAAAGAAGGACTGAAAAACAGGCTCAGCAATTATTTCCTATAACATTGTTAATATCTACTTGTTTTAGAATTGCTCAAAATCATCAGTGACACTGATTTGCATATCTGTTCTTTAAAAAAACCCTGTTTTGTGGCCAACTGGCTTGTGTTATGCTTGTTTGATAACTGTAAATGTAATAGTGCTGACTGTGTTTTTGCACAGGACAATGGAAAATGAGCGAGATGATAAAGTGTGCCTTAATAGTCAAAAAAAGAAACCACAAAAACAATTACTTGCTTTGTAGTTTTAGCCTGGATAGGGCACTGTAATAACAGCTCTGCAACTTCAGCGTCTTTTGCCTTAGAACACGCAAAAGGAACATGAGGGCACAAAACCCACCTTCTTGGATTTTCTCTCTGACAGTGGCAGTAAGAGGTGTTATTTAGGAAGAGCACATAAGCCTGGTTAATATCTGCTGTTTGCATTCCTCGTGCTTTTGCAGCATCAGCTGTAATTGGATTAAGAATGTTGAAGAGTTTGTCCCAGTATTCCTTCATATTGCCATTAATTTTTCTTCTCTCTTTTGAATTTCCTGGAACGATCTGCCTCTATAGACACCGGTGGCAAGAGATTACAGATTTACCACTTTTAAACTGCCCCCTTACTTATTCAGTGAGTGCCACTGATTCTTATATGACAGAATTTAGTGCAATACTGAGTTGTTTTTATGATTCTCGACTGTATCCTCCTCAGCCTCCAAGCTGAATTCCCATCTCTTCCTATTTCTCACATAAGTTTGGTGCTCCACTGCCTTGGTCGTTTTAGTTGACCTCTTCGGCATCTTCTTTAATTTCACTACATTCTTCTGGACAACTGGAGGCCAGAGCCATGCACTGTGCTGAAGAGGAGTGGACCAAGGTTTTAAATAGGGCCAAAATGATATTTCCTATTTTATTCTCTATACCTCCATAGATGATGCCCACCATTCTGTTTGCTTCTTTTTTTTTGGCTGCCCCTGCACACTAAGCAGAAGATTTCAGAGAACCATCGAGGATGACTCCCCAGTCACTTTTCTGACAGCTGCTGGATGGGGATGCAGCACCGCGTGCGGCTGGGTTAGGTGGTTTTTCCCTAAATGTATTGCCTTGGGCTTATATACGTAGAAGCTCATTTGCTCCCTTTTAATGAGCTCCTTCTGGCTTTATTTGCCTCCTGTGTGTCATGAAACTTAACTGGAGAAGTTTAGTTTTGCCTTCACTCTGTGGGCACTCTTTCCTCCAGATCATCCATTAAGTTATTGGTCAGAACCACTGATCCCCACTGCTCACTGGTCTCTACTCTGAAAAATTACCATTACACCATGCTCTTTCCTTTCTGCCTTTTTTAACAGCCATAAATTTTGTATCCTGTAACCTTTAGCAGATCCATAAATCCTCTGATCCTGCAACAACTTTCTTTTTCCACCACCTTAGGTGTGGATTGAAGGCTTTTTAAAATCTCCCCGTGGTAAGCCCACTGCATCTTGTTTATCTGTTAAGCCTCACAGAATAAGGGAAGGTATGCTAGCAAGATTTTGTCGTTGAAGAAATAAATCCAGAGAAATTCCTGCTTTTCTGGAACCACAGCCCCAGAGATGAAGTGGGAGCATCTCAGCATTACGGCATCTAGTCACTGACTTCCCTCAGAGGATGATCTACTTGTAGAACATTTGAACACTGGTTGTAATTTCAAGTGGTGTTAGTTCCAGTATTTTCTTCTTCTCTGCAAGTCTAGAACATACAATAATTTCTAAGAATAACTGCTGCCACTCTATATTTTAGTTCATTGAGTGCATCTTGCAAGAGAGGTGATTAGTGAATCCTTTCTGTGTACTTCTATGTTTGTACTTGTACTGTTTCATTCAGAAGATAAGCTGCCTGGATCGAAATTTCCTCTGGCTATCTGTATTGCTGTGTCAGCGGCAGCTGCGTGAGGCGGAGAAGGAAATAGAATTAACATTTTTTTGGTTTAAGTGCTTGTTGTGCAACAGAAGGTCAAGTCACCAAGTACTGACATGAAACAGCAATGCAAGGAAGAATTAAAAACTGTGTAGGTTAAATACCGTCCACCTTTTCATCACTTACAGTCAGGGCAGTTCTTTGTTTCCCAGTGCATACACTTCATTCTAGAAAAATACAGGAACTTCTATTTCATTTTAGAGAACACCAATTTGTGTATCCACAAATGGGGAATAACTATGTTCACCTGGCTGTGACTGTCAAAGGGTGTTCTGTAATGACAGCTAGATATGTATTTCAGCTCTGTATATACATTAATCTTTTTTACCAGAACAGTTTTCTAGATGAATCACGCATTGCAATCTGTTGGATGTATTATAATTGCTTAGTTTAACAATGCTGATAATCTTTGAATTAAAAATGACATGGATTTTAAGCCATAGCCACAATTTTCTTGTCTGATATGTAATGATGTTTCATTGTTGATAACTTCAGTACATGTGTCACTTGCAGAAAATAGTAGTTTTGCAAGAGAGCTGTCCAAAGCTTAGGAAGCTGTCAGTCAGCTGGAGTTCTTCACAGGAACAGAGCAGCTCTGAACTTACATTAAGAGCTCTCCTACCATCCCAGCAGAGTGTGCGAGACACGAGTGAACACGGTGCAGTGGTACGGTGGGTGTTAATGAATGCTGCAAAAGGTGAGCTCGTATTTTGAGGCTAATGGAGCAGTAATACGAGTAAAGAGACTCTTTACACATAGAATGGTTTGGGTTGGAAGGGACCTTAAAGACCACCTGGTTCCAACTAGACCAAGGGACACCTCCCACCACACCAGGTTGCTCCAAGCCCCCTCCAACCTGGCCTTGAACCCCTCCAGGGATGGGGCAGC
>JAOQGH010000008.1:3260118-3324284 GCA_025769975.1 Gallinago jamesoni | reverse complement strand
ACTCTCTCAGCCCCCCCTCCCAGCAGAGGGGCTCCAGCCCTCCCAGCATCTCCGTGGCCTCCTCTGGCCCCGCTCCAGCAGCTCCATGTCCATCTGCTGCTGGTGGCCCCAGAGCTGGAGGCAGCGCGGCGGGGGGTGGGGGGGGTCTCACTGAGTCACTTCTACGATACCCGAAGTAACTTAAACATCAGGCGCGGGGGGCGATGTCGCTGTCTGACCTGGGGAGCCGTGACCGGGGCTAACCCGGTGCGGTCCCATCCGCGGGGCGGTCCCCTCCCGCCGGGCCCGGTCGCCGCCAGCCCCGCCCCGCGCCCGCCAGCGCCCGCACTCGGCGGCGGGATGGGGCCGCGCTGGGCGCTCCTCGCCGCGTTCCTGCAGGCGGTCGCCGGCCGGGTGAGTGCGGGGGGTGGCCGGGAGAGTGCGGGGGGCAGGGAGGATGCGGGGGGAGCCGTCGGGGAGCGGGCTGCTCGCCAGCGGCTTTTACCGTTGTCACGGTGGCAACGCGGGAGGGCAGCCGTTTCCGTGCTAGATGCGATGCCAGCGGGTATGGGCTGCCCGTTATGCCTGCAGGGGAGTAATGCAAGCGGGCAGCCTTCTGTCGCGGTGCTTGCAGTCCCTTGACTTCTCTCTCTCTGCTGGTACTGGAGCCCTCTCCAGTGGAGTCCCACTCTTAGACTTCTTTAAAGCTCATCCTGCTCCCTTTGGCTCCGTCGTTGTTATTTCCTGGCTTCCCAAAGCAGTGACTAATTGCTTGATTTTTCAGGCTTGTTTGAATATTTGCAAAAACTGTGAGTGTTCTGGCAAGTGCAGAGTGTAAATCTGTACGTATTTTACACTGTTGTTTAAACAGGAAGAGCTTGTTGTACTCTGTTGCATCCCTAAAACTATTCCCTATTTACATAGAAAAGCCCTTTAATTTACATCTAAGACCTAATGTGATGCAGCTGAGACTGTTGGCTTTTATGTCCAGCTGTACCACTATTTGGCAATGGATGCTTTTAACTGTTCAAACCAAAGAGCTTTATGGGATCTGCCTTTGTATGATGATGTGATAGCATGTTTCCATCTGATTTCAACGTGCCTTAATTATGAATATAAATATAGAAGTGCTGCTGAGATGTCTAGGTCATTGCTTTTTCATGGGATGTGTATATTATTTACATGTTTATTTAATCATATTTAGCCTTGATAAGACAAAGGTTCCAGATGAGGATACCAGAATGCATATTGAACCTGGAGTTCCACAATGGTCTTTTAAGGAGTACTGGGTGCTATAGTGAGTTGCTAATATATTAAATTAATTCTTTTAACTGCTTCTTACTCATTTTGAATTCAGCCTTGTAGGTTTCTAAGGTATTTTGAACCTGATTCACTAAACACCTTGGAGTGGGCAGGGTAGAGCAGGTAAAGAAGGGAGAGTCTCAGAACTGTGGCAGACCTTATCACCAAAATGAAGGTGTAAAGTTTTGGCATGCTTCTTGCATAACAAAGGGTGTTCATTTGAAAGCAATTAACTCTCCTCTCACCCTAAACGTAATGATGGAAATCATGAAGGTAACTTTCAGCATCACTTTTTGCATTGTGACAAACCAAAGAGAAGTCCCCATATATAAATTAGAAAAAACTAGTTGTTTCAGAAATACTACATCTGCCACAGAGTGGCAAAAAACCTGCCTGTTATGTCAAATTTAAAAAGTGATCAGTTAAAGAAAACCTTTTATTTTTGAGGAAGAGAGACTGGCAAAGCAGTCTCTTAAGCTCTTAGCTCTTAAGTGACATTATTTCTTGTCATTTCTCATTCAGCTGAAATGATCTGAAAGCTTCTAGCCTCACTCCCTATGTTTCTTACAGGAACTCAACATAATTGTTGCCATTTTGAACAACTCACTCACCAGGTATTTTTAACAGAAACTTTCTTAGTAGCCCCGAACCCGAGTAACTGTCCTTTGTGAAGCAGCACACCGTGCCCTGCAGCCTAGTTGTTGGTGTGGGTGGGGATGATCATCCTCTGGATGCTCAGGGGAAGGTGGCTGACACAGGGAAGGTGTGTTGATAACCACACACATACTCTGAAATGTAGAAGAGCATAAAGGAGATCTTGTGGAAAAATCCTGAAATAAAGCTGAGCAGAATGCTCAGATGTCCCTGCTTTGTGATGGTCAGAGCTGAGAGTGCTGAGGGTGACCTGCAGCTTTGCTCTTGTACACATCCACACTCGTGCTCGTTGCATCAAAGTTCATGAAGACCAAAAGTCTTAACAGAGCATTGTAAAAGCCATCTGTGATACGAGCAACAGCATCCCAAGAAAATAATGTTTCAAAATAACAGCAAAAATGCCAGTCCTGGCAGTTGGCCCAGACAGAAGACAGTTCTCCCCTCCAGCAGTGTGTGTGGCTGGTACACCTCAGGCGGCTTGGGAAGGTGCTGCATCTGCCATCTCTGCACTTAGGGCTCATGGTGTTTCTCCTTCCCTCTGTGCTCCCCATGTCACCTGTCACCCTGTCTCCTGAAGGTGCTTCTTCTAGGATGTCGCCACGTAAGGTCAAACCTAATGCAGCCAATCCTGACTTGCTGACCCTTTCGAGGGAACTTGCTCATCCAAGGGCTGAGGTTACAGCCTGTCTTCCTGCCTCTCAGGCCTGCACTCCATTATTCCTTCTGCTTTTCCCCCTTGTTTGCCCGAGTATCTTTGCTTTTCACAGGGAAACTGTAGATCTTAAGGCTTATCAGCCTGACGAGTACACACAGTCCTGAGGAGTACATCAGCCTGATGAGTGTTTACAGTAACAGTGCCTGTTACTATAAGTGTCAGATCTTGATTTAGTGAAGAGTATCTTTTATTAGGGCAACCTTTAGGAAAACAGACCAGTTTCACATACAGAAGCCTGAAGTTTTTAAACAGAAGAGCTGGTATTCCTGAAAATGTGTATGTTTTTCCAAATACATATGTAATAAAATATACTATGTCTTTCTACAAACTTTGACTTGCTTCTATAACGTTTGCACATGCTGAATAGCTTCCATATTCTATTCAGCCACCTGCCATCTCATTCTGGGAAAATGTTTTCATATTATGGTGGTGAGTGGCAATGGAGTAGAATCCCTAACAGTAAGCAAAAAGACACTGTTTTCTCAGGGAGGGGGAATGTGAAGTTGTAAATCTGTTTGGCTACACAAGGACTCCTGCTTTACAGTGAAGTACAATATAGGATGGGAGAAAAATTCACATAATGGACCCATAATCTTAAATAGATACTTGCAGAAAAGTAGCTATAAAAGAAGCTTTCTGGTTTGAGTGCAGTTGGTACAGCCTGATACAACTCCAACTGAATTTGGTGAGACTTGCTCTTGTTTGATAACTAATCTTCAACAGAATTATTTTTGTAAATGACCAGCTTAAATATTTTAAACAGAGTTCTGTTTTTTTCCTGTTGTCAGCAGGTTTGGTAGCTCAGCAAACAGTATCTTTACCTCAATTCCTTTCCGTAGCAACAGATTTTTGCGTCAGAGTCTTTGGTGACTTCATTGTGGTTTCACATGCATAAAGAAAAGAACATCATATGCCAGATGTAGTTCCTGTTCAGACTCCTTTGTTTGACAGCTTTAGTTTGAAGAAGGCAACTGTATGAAAAGGAGACCAATAAAAATGTAGACATGTGAGTTAGGTTTAAAACATATGCTTAAATATATTTATTCAAATGGCCTCCTTGAGTAAAAATGAATGTTATGTGAATGGATTAATATGCTTATATTCATCCATTGTATTAACGTGTTCTATTTCTATTATTGCAAATACTTAAATTTAATTGCACATAAAGTCCAAGAATACAGGAACAAGCTGTAAGGCAGGAATTGAAGGAAATTATGTTCATTATGATTAATATTCAGCCCATAGGGAATACATGACATTGTGACATGCTGTGAGTGGTTGAGACCTCGACTTCCTCACCAGTAGGTAGGGCCAAGTTGGTGCATTGGATCCAGCCCTTTTAATTTGGAGGAAGTCTCCATCCAGATCTTGTTTTGTAGTTCATGCCTGGGGCTCAGCTCTGGGACAGACACCAGGGGCTCTGTTGTGGTTGGCCTCCGTACAACTCGAGGGGACAGCCTTTCCCTTCACCAACGCTGCTCCACACAGCACAGATACAGCTGCAGGCATGAAATCATGAGATGCTGCCACATCCTCTGCTAGTTTGATCTTCCAGTGGGTAGGATATAGGGAATCTTGGAAACAACTGTGCTTGTGCACATGTATTTGGAACAGTCCATACTAGCCTCTTGGTTGGTACAGAGGCTGCTGTAAGCCCACCCCCCTCCAGTGACGTATTGGGTCACTGTTTTACTGGGTGTCTGTGGTGCAAATGGGACAATGATTCAAACAATGCAGGGACTCTGGAGAGAGAGTACTGAGTCATCGACTTTTTCTCTGTAACTCCTTAGTTATTGCTTAATACAAAGGCATTGCAAAAATCTCCCTAGTGAGTTGTGCAGTCAAAGGCAAGCATAGTTTACCCATTTCTGTGCCAAAATCTATTGCTCAATTTGATTGATGTGCATAGAGCTAGATTAAATTTCGTGTTTAATAATGTTTGTGCCTCTGCTGCTATATAGATGAGGCATTTTACTTCTACTTGTACCTGTCAAATTAAATGAAGTCTTCTTCCGAAGCCTTCATTTTGTCCATATAAATCTCTCAAAAGTCTGCTGCCATTAGGCCCTACACCTAATGTGAGAAGTTCTAAGGCTGTAACACAAAAGACACAGTGTCAGGTTAGTTTTCCTTCACACAATCTCTTTGTAGAACATTGAATGACATTAAAAGCAGAAGACAAAATAAGGACTTATGAGAGATACAGGCAGTAACAAAATGTAAAGGATGTGGAATAGAATCAGTCTTTCAGCCCAGAGCAGAGCTGGATGCCAGATATAAATATTGTACTGCCACACAGCTTAAAATTGGTGAGATGGCTGGAAAAAGTGGGATCTTCTTGTAGCTGAGAAATCCAGGAGAGTTTTATACCTAGTAAGAGGCCTACACTTTCTCTGACAGAGTAGAAGATTTGACTTATGGCCTTGATAGCTTTGATTAAATTAGTTTACATTGGAAGTAACTAATAAAATTAATGGCATCCTTCCAGCGCAAACAAAGCTGAGCTTATGTGTGTATATAAATTGTATTTAAGTGAGTTATGAGTCCTTTTTAGTTTCCCATAATGTTCTTTGAGGACAGTTGGCAAGAAATTGTCATTTGTATGTTACTGAGAGCCATCAGATAAAACTTCAGGGAGATTGTATCAGCCAGTAGACGTATTCTTTCGAGCACAACATAAGAGAAATGGATGTGAACCCTTCAACCAACAGGTTTTCCTGTGTCTTTAACTCGCAGGGCAGTCTATACAACAGACAATGCAGAGGATGAGATAAGAATATTTTTTGCCAGGAAGCCTCACCAGCAGGATAATTTATGATACTTCTCCTTTTTTTTTTTCTGTCTGCTCTTGCAGTGCAGTTTTTCATTTTAATAAGACTCTCAAGTGCTCGTTTTAACGAAGTTGGTCATAGTACATATGAAAATGTGACAACAACACTTGATCTTTCTTCTTTTAATAAACAAGAAACTAACTTAAACAAAAAAAAAAACACCACCAACTTTTGAAAGCAGAGTCCTTTTCTTCTCCTTCATCAGATTTTAGCATCAGCTCACATTTGCAAGGGGTATGGTTTATTGTTGCCTGTCCTATAAGGGGGTAATATCAAGTCCAGCATTAATAGTTATCACTGAACCTAGAAGGTATTGAAAAGCCTTGGTTTTCTTTTTGAATTGTTACGGTTATTATTCTCATTAATAATGATGAAATTGATAATGTTGAAGCCAGTCTCCTGGGTTCGCTCCAAAGTCTTCAATCCTCATGCAAGCTCCTTTCTTAACTAGAAAGCAAAAATAGAGGCTAAAGTAGACTTTAGAGACATTTGAGGGAGGCTGCAAAACTGCTTTTTTTCTCATCAAAAGGCAAAGACCAGAACTTGAAAAATGCAGCTTGTGTTCAGCAGTTGTTTCTTCTTCTCCTGCTCTAACGTTTAAGAAGGAGAATAATTTATTTTATTTTTTGATCATTTTTTCCCCACCCCATCAGTCTCTAGCCTATTAAAAGCACCTGTACAAGTTTGTTCATCAGTTTGCAACTTGACTATTTCTCGTTGATCTGGCTTGAGAGGGCATGGGGCTGGTGTTGGTGAAACCCATCCCCAGTCTCTGTGGTTTTGAGTCTTTACCTCAGAAGAAGGAGTGGTGAAACTCCTACTTAAATAGTTTGCTTTCCTTTTTTTGTTTTCTGGAATGAATATTGTAACTCAAGGCGTATTGTAATTCAAACTCATGCGTTCATGTACTCAGGAAAGGTTCTTTATGACACTGGCCACTAAATGGGTGGGTGAAATCCTGTTTCTGATATACGGCTAGATAAGAGGTAAAATAAGTCTGCATAAGAAAATGTTGGGTTCATTTTAAGTAATTGTTGAGTGGGAAGTGTTAGTCTACTTGGTCAGTAACGTGAAGACACAACAGATAATCAACATGTTTTTTCAGTAAGGAGGAAGGATATTTTCATTACCAGCCTCCAAAGAGCTTGTTCCTGTTTTGATTTCTCTTTTTAATAATACTTTTAAAGTACTTCTCTAAAAGTGTGTAGATGATACATGGAGCAATCTCTTCACACTGCAGAAAATGGAGCACTGTCACATACTTTTTGAACAGCATCTTTCTCATCTAGCAGGAAACTCCTACGCTTGTGCTACCTAACATCAGCCTTCTTCTCTGGAGTGAGTACATCTTTCCCTTTGAAAACAGATGACAGGTCCTCAAATATTTTGACACTTGTTAGTTTAATTCATTGAACTGTGTTGAATGGTATGAGCTGAAAATTAAGCACTCTGTATTTCATGACTGTTCCTTATGCATTTAACCTGCCACGTAAGGCAGGTATTTTATTTTTATTTAAGTCTTGGAGCCATTTTCAGAAGCAGCAGCACAGTTTCTAGAGACATTGTTTCCAAAACATCAAGGCCTTTCTCGCTCAGAAAGGAATCACAAAGTATCTGCAATGATAAAAGGCTTTTTTTCCTTTCCTTTGGTGAAACAGTTCTAGTAGTACAGGTTCCTTGACTGAAGGGATGGATTATCTTGCCCAGATATTGCATGGGTGTAAGTGAGGGCATAATGAATGTAAGTGCAGTAGAGAATTGAACATAGTGTCCTGTGCACCCACTGATTAAAACAGAGAGACTCCTTCAAGTGCTGCAGTAGTGCTGGACCCACAGCTCCTCTTCCACCGGCTCAGGGGCCTGAGGGAATTAATGAGTAGCAAAGTCTATCATCTAGTTTTCAGGGGGGCTCTGAATCTGTAGAGGGAGTAGGCTCACTAAGTAAGGAGGTATCATTTTTAACATAGCCACTTTGCAGAAAATGCTTCTTCCCGCAAATCCACAGGTAAGAATTTAGGTTTTGCTGGCATTTGGTCAAAGGTTGTTTGAATCATGGCAACTGTTTAGGGGATGCAGTAGTGCCCAGGTGTGAGGCTAATCCCATAGTTCCATTATGTTCTTTGAACATAAAACCTGGAGAAATCACTTTGTTCGTTGCCACAGAGTTTTTAAAACCAGAGGAACTTCTAAGTGGTCTCAAGTAGTTTATATACTGTGCATTCTCCTTCAACTTTTTGGCATCTGCTGCTTTCCGTTTCATCAAGCCTACATCAGTGTTTTGGAAAGGAAGGTGGTTATAATTGCACTGATCTTTAAGTGTTTGTCTCTATTATATCTCTACTGTAGGGTCAGAATGGACTTATGATTTTCCTTTAATTTGTCCTAGGAATATGCCTTGCCTTATACACCACAGCTTGTGCAATGCAAAGATCCCAGTACTGAATTCTATGAAGAAGAACTTAATAAATGTTGCAGCAAGTGCCCTCCAGGTAGGTTATAATTCAAACAGCCAAATTCAGTCAATTTTCAGATGAGCCTAGTACATTTTCATTATTTATAGATCTGAAGAGCATTGGATTTTTGCTGTGATGAAGTGCCGTGACTGTAAAAATATCTGCAAAAGAGACACACTATCCATCAGAATTGGGATTCTGTTCCAAGGGGTTAGCAGGCTGCTGAGCTCGTGTAAGCTTTGCATGGTGTTTCAATTAAAGTGTTTTTAAGTTGACATTTAGCGGGGGAGCAACAGCTCACTAAGGGAATGACAAAAATTAGACAATATGACAGTCCCAAGCCCACTAATAACAAATATATTGTAAAACATGGCATGAGGGAGAGCTTAGTTTCTCTACTTTGATGATATCACATATATAATGGGCTTTCCATTGTACAGGTTAATCTATAATTGCTCATTAAGGGAGTTCCATTGCCTTTTACTGTAAATGAGGCAGTGCAGACCACTGTCACAGACGGGGTACAACACTATAGAAACTCTGCTTTGAGGCGTCACGTCTTACACAGCGATAATTATTAGTGACCTTTTGTTAGCAAAAGTTGTGGACTGCAGAAAGGTGGGGGGTCAGTTTGGGTTTTTTTGGGGGAGTAGTAATGTCATTTGGGTATTTTAATAATAGAGTTTTTGCAATAAGTTGTCATTGTGGTATTACATGAGACACAGCAAAAAACCTGCCGATTTGTCTCATTATGTGCTGAGCTAACAAAATTTGTCTCCATAAATGCTGAGTTCCTGTCAGAGAGATCCGGAAGTTGTAGCAGGAAATCAGTATATGCTGAAGCAGCCACAGTTACTTGAATTAACCAAAAATGTCTAGATAGATCTGTCAAGCTTCCTTTGTTAAAAACACAGATGAAAGGTGTTAATTCATAGGTAAAACCTCTTTCAGTTTTGCTATGTACTGTTCAGTACATTACTCCTTAATTTTAATTTTTCAGAACAACAAGTCCTGGGCATCAAGTTGTAGGAAGTCTAAAATATTTATTTTTATCACAAATTTGAAAAGTTTTACCATCATTTATCAAAAATTGAAGCCTAAATCATTAGCAGGATGTAGGAAGCAGAATTTTAAGGTTCAAGTAAGTACACGGAAAAACAAAGTCTTTGGAAATAATTCCTATGGCTCACCTCCAGGGCCCCTTCTTTCGGAAAGCAGAGATTCTTCAAATGGCTTCAAAGGCTTTCTTGGAGTTACTCCTGCTTTCCGAGTGTATTTTCCAGGGTATTTCTGTACAGGATATGAGACATTGACTTTTATTTCCTTCCTCCTTTCAAGCAAGGGGAAAATGTCAACTGAGGTGTTTTCCTTTCTCCAAAATGAATATGTTTGAGCTCTTATTTACTGATTTCCACCACTGCACTGAACTCTGCTGTTAGAATCATAGACTTATAGAATGTGTTGGGTTGGAAGGGACCTTTAAAGGTCATCTAGTCCAACCCCCCTGCACTAAGCAGGGACATCTTTAACTAGATAAGATTGCTCAGAGCCTTATCAAGCTTGACCTTGAATGTCTCCAGGGATGGGGCCTGGAGGAGGTAAGAAGCATTGGAGAAACTACCTTTGGTAGCTTTTGGATTTGTCTGGAATGCCACTAGCCTCAGAAACTCCTTGCTTGGATCTGTTGGGGCTGGCTGAAGAGGTGAAGGGAAAAGAGTGAGCTCGTGTCCTTTCAGCAGTGACAAGGGCTGAAGTTCTAATTCAGGTTTGTGGTAATACTGTATTATGCTTTCTTCACGTGCTGCTTGTAAAGGTAGCAAACACATCATTGTAGCACATACCTGACTTTCAGTATGAAACACCATCCTGTGTTTCACCACAATTCACAGCTTCTAGGAGGATAAAAAGTTTGTGTGCTCTGGTAGCTGCATCTAAGTATATGCTGAGGGATTTTGTTCAGGATTGAGGCTGCTTTGTTTTGAACATGGCTGGAATTCACTGAATTGAATGTAGGAAAAGCAGTCCAACATGAATAACATAAAAGAAATCAGAGTTTCCCGGTACATACGTGCAGTTTCATTTATATCAATTCTTGCTTGGTGTCCATTACCAACCTGATAGTGGCAGTGAAGGGAAGGGCTTTCTACAGCTAAGAATTAAACTTACGCTAAACAATTCCTAGCAATCTTTTCCAGTGAGATGCTTTCTGTCTTTGTTTGTTGTGTTGGTGTTGTTGTTTTATTTGTTTGTTTGTTTGTTTTTTAAATAGGTCAGTATAAGAGTGAGAGCTGCAGTCACAGCGTGGACACACAGTGCAGTCCCTGTAGACCTGACACGTACACAGCAATCTGGAATCTGTCTCCCCAGTGCTTTGCCTGCTCTCCACCCTGCAGGAAAGGTAGGCTTGAATTGCTGAAGAGACATTTGTGACTTTAAGAGTCAGTGAGTGGGCTTGCTTTAACCTAGTCTTGTCTTCTAAGAAAGCTAGGAGGTTTTGTCTGTCGCTTGTAGAGTCCTATTCTCATGCTTTTGGTACTCATAAGATTTGGGGAAAGGAATGAGGGAAAAGTCTTGCAGGGGCCCTGCCTCTTTTTATTTCTAAGTCCTAAAAATGTGACACCAATCCTATATTCTTGGAAACTAAGGCACTGCATCACTAGAACAGGTACAAACGCCATCAGTAGAATAACTTCCTGCTTAAGTGTTATGGGTGCAGTCTAAATTGTTCAAAGGATCTTTGGTCTTATCTAAATAGATAATGCTATGAAGCTGATTCATTACAGTATGAAAGGTCTCCAATCACTTTCAGTACAGTTGTGTGGTCGGCACAGGGTACAAATCTCAGTACAACACCCTCTCCCACCCCCATGGTGATGAGCACAAGTAACACAAATGTGCATATTTATGGTTATGGTACGATACAATGCAACTGCAGGTACAGAATCCCAAGTGGGAATTCTACAGATGCAAACTTCTTACAGATGCAAACTTCCCTCTTCCTAGAGAGAGAGAGGAGGCTCTTCTGAAAATGTATTTGTTGGGACATATAGCGTATTTATTTTATTATGGTATGCCGGCCAGAAGCTGCAAAATTGTCTTCAGTTTGTGGTATGTGAACATCACCTCGCATTCACTTGGAACATGGCAGGCTGTGATTCTGAATGTTGCTAATGATATATTGCTTTATTCTTGTTTTAAAACCAGGATTTGTGGAGAATCAAACGTGCACTAAGTCACAGGACAGAATCTGTAGCTGCCCACCCAATGAGTACTGCATTTCAAAATTATTTGACAACTGCAAAATATGTAAAGTGCATAAAAGATGTGGAAAAGGTTACCGAGTTTCCAGAAGAGGTAATTTAATTCTGAAGACTCTACACACAAAAGAGTTTTACCATATGAAGAGGGTTATTTTTTTGAATTAATATTCCATAAACATTTCTGAATCTGCCTCCAACTCAGTAAATTACAGGAATATTGTCTTTTAATTCCCTACAGTTACGCATTCCCTACAGTTACTAAGTTCGTGCAAGCATTATCTTAGCAAGCAGGGAGTAACTAGAGCAAGGGTATTCTCAAGAGGCATATCCAAAGGGAAAATAGGTTGCAATCTTCTACTACCCTACATCACAGAGTTCCCCAATCCAACTTAATCTTCCTTTGTTTTGCTCTATTGTGCGATTTCTTCCATACAAATGACTCAGATTCAAGACCACTTAATCCCTGTTTGAATCCTTGAGGTGGGGCTTCAGGTTGCATTTTGTTTATGGTAAATAGCGATGACTCTGTGCTGTCCCGCAGAATGAATCTGTCTTTATTAGATGAGGAAATTCACCACTAATGATAATGTGTATGTATGGAATACTGTGTAATGATAATGTGTGATAATTATATGTAATGATAATGTATGATAATTGAGATATGTAATAATAATGTGGCTGTCTCAAGATGATAAATAATATTTGAAGAGGTGGAATGCTGAATATTTTTAAGAAATTTAGAAGAATTTGAAAAGATACAGAACTCTAGCAGAATGGAATAGGTGATCAGTCTTTCCGGGGTGAGTGAAAAAGCTCATCGCTGTCTGCAGTACCACATTTTAACCTTTTGGTGGGTTTTTACAGAAATTGAAATAGACTATCAAGGGCACCAAACTCGCAGCTGATTTGTGTTTGGGTTGGGTGTTTCAAATTAATCTGTTCTGTGACAGTTAAAGACTGTATTTTGTGTACCACCTCGGTATCACTTCCTGGATCTCAACCACAGACCTTGATTATTCCTTCTTGTTTCTCACTAGATGACTAACCGGAGTCTTTGTGTTTGTTTAAAGGGACAGATAGCATGGATACAGAATGTAAACCCTGTCCTCCTGGCACCTTTTCACACGAGGAATCTTACAATACCAGCTGTATACCCCATAGAGTGTAAGACGCTGTTTCTCTCTAATAGCAACCTTAACTGTGCATGGGGCTGCTTCTCTCCTCACTTCTCTTTGTTTCTTGCAGTTGTAAATCGGTGGCAGTTCGTGGAAACAGGATAAATGACACTGTTTGCAGCGACTCGGGAATAGCAGCTCCCACAGCTCTACCTCACACTATTTTGAACCTGCTCCTGACCCAAAGCTCGGCTTCCAGCAAACCTGAAATAATAACTCGACCTGTCATCTTAGACTCTGTACCTGACATGTCTCACATCATTGGTGAGCTGTTCGCTCTTTTGAAATAATTTCTGTCTCTCTAGGAAGGAAGTTTATATTTAGTTCTCAGTTTCTTTCCAAGACCTGTGCCCAAGAAGAACCTCAGAACAGCTGAATTAATTCAATATGACACTGCTTGTAATGAGTTGCGTAATATTTACCTTTCTGTGCCACCCCAGTGCATGTTACGGTCCTTGTAATTCTGGAAATATTTCTTAAAAGCCCCAAACTAGATGATACAAGGCATTTCCTGAGAATTGCTACTATGAAAGAGCTGGTAGAAAAGCTTGTATCTTTGATTCTGGACCGAGGCAAGCTTGACTTCATGAATCTCTGGGTGAGAGAACTCAGGAGACTTTTGGCAGCCTTTTCCGAGCAGGAATTTCTTACAGCACTCCCAGCTACAGCCTATCCAGAAGGCACATGTGTTCAGGCGCTTTCCGGGCTGCCTGGCCCTGTATTTAATGAACTGTGTTAGCCCAGAGGGGGATCTTTTGTGATGAGGCCAAAGGTCTGCCCTTACTTTTCAGGACAGGAAAATTCAGTTTTCTGAAGTGGTGGAGACTGGAATGCGACCTTGGTATCTGACAACAGAGGCATCAAATGTGAACGTCAGACATGCCTAATACTTGTAAATGTAGCTTTTGTAGCCATGTACAGAAACCACAAAACAACCTCTTTCTAATTAGATCTTTGTCAGATCAACCTGCTAAATAATTTATCTTTTTTATTTATTTTCAGGATCAGTAGCAGGGCCATTGTTATTGATCCTGATAATCACTATTTTGGGATATTGCTTAGTCTCCAAAAAAAAAGGTAAGATTCATGAAGTGAAAACACACAGCTCTGTAAACATTGGAAAGTGCATCACCTTATTTCCTACTAATTTGTGCCTAGCAGTCGACTGACATTAGTGTTTTTGAAGATGCTAACTCTCTTTGAAGCTTTTCTCGTAGCTGGATATGGATGAAGTATCACTAATGGGGAAATTCTTTGGTGTCTAATAATGTATGAGTTAATTTATTTTTTTCAAGGAGTCAATGCCAATAGAAGAGAGACTAAGAAAAACTCATGCAAATCATCTTGATCGCATAAGCTTTGTGGCTACAGAAAAAACAGAATTAAAAAAAAATACTCCAGGAATTTCATATGCATTTAGAGTAAAAATATCTTTATTAAATCACGTGGGGTGAAAGTATCTCAATACAGAGATACAGGGAGGCATATGTCCTATTCAAATCTCTCTTGTTCCTCAGATTTGAGATAATTCTCTAAACACACAACATCCTAGTGGAGTTGGACAACTGTACAACAGTTGTGCTCCTGCTGGAGCTTGTTAAATATTTTGTATTTCGTCATTTAAATATTAGACATTATCAAACGTTGTCATCCAACAGTCATGACCATAGTTTATTGTCATCAATACGTTTTCTCACTGACACTACACAGGAAAAATTATTAATTCATGCAGAGGGTCCTCTTTGCTTGTTGGCTAAATTTAAGTCACCTTTACAATATAGCTTTCAGCATTTTCAAACAGTGCATAATAAATGTACATTTGGAGTTTATTTCAGTAGCAGAGGATCTCACTCAGACTGGTTAAGAGAACAGCTTTTGCAGCTGAAACAAATCTTGGTGCTAATGAGCTTTCCTCACTTGCAGCCCTGGTGTATTCTCCACCGACTACGGAAGCAGATTCGGTGAGTGTCACTCCTTCCTTTCCATCTTTCCCATTTCTCTAAAAGTTATATAGAAATCATGCTGTCTTCCCAACTTACAAGTAGAAGACTCCCCAGGAAATCAGTGAAGTACTGTAGGTGCCGTCAGGAGATGGGTTCATTTTGTTGAATGTCCATTGAACAGCTGGTTGAATTTTATTTATGGTCACTAGTATACAAATGGCAATTATCACCGGTTTCTTTAGCTGCCCGAGTACTGACCAGTACTGGTGGTTGCTAGTGTTTTTTTTAAAAAGATTAATGTTTTGCATTTCTCTGCAAATGTTCCAGCCTTTTTCCCCTACAGAAAAGCAGTGTGACAAAAAAGTAAGAAATACAGGATTGCAAAACTCCAGTGGTTCTGAACAGGAGGAACAGCGTCTCTTGGGAACTTCTGGGTCCAGCAGTAGCTCCCTGAATAATCCAACTGGAGCTGCAAGAGTCGGGGAGATAAGTAACAAGAAAAATGAAAATAAAGAAACCGAAGGATTTCAGCAGCAACATCTGGCTGCAGCAGGTTGTACGCTTCACAGTGGAGACAGACACAACTCTGCGAGCTCAGGTGAGAAGGGGTCTGAATGATCCAGAAACCTTTTGAAATTCTATTATCAATTATGAGCCGTTTTAGCAGAAGTTCAAATGGCAGGATAAAACATCAGCAGAGAGACTAACTTTTGAAAAGAAAAAGTGATTGTTTTAAGTCGCCAGCCAGAGACAGTGAAGAGAGTGTGCTTGGCGGAGAAAAAGTTATTTGCAGACAAGGGATCGGTGTGATGGAAGGCACTTACCTGTGAGGGGAAGGAAGGGCCAAAGGGAGCAGCAAGAAAAGAACATTGTAAAAAGCACCTGAAGCAGCCACAGATGGGTAGGGAGTTGGCTGTGATCCAGGGCTCTCTATTAATTTTTATGGTTTTTTTATTTCTGGGATGACACGAGGATTTTATAGTACCAAAAAAAATCCTTAAACCGTTACAGAAGCAGCTCCACCAGTTAACCTAAATTAAGTGAAGCCAGAAGATATTTAGCATCTATTTCAACTTTAAATCAAAGAACTGGGTAAAGAATCCAACCGTCCTGTTCTGGGTTTCATCCTTCCATGTTTAATGTGTTTTCTGTTTATTTGACAGAACATTCTGGTAATGGAGGAACACAGGTGAACGTGACCTGTATTGTTAAAGTCTGTGGTCCAGACTGCAGTTCCCAGTTCCCAGAACAAACTAGTTCAACTAGTGTGGATTATGGAAACACTCCCTATTATTCCCCAACAGGAGAAAAAATTCCCCTTTCGAAAGAAGAAAACCCCTTGGAAAAAAACCCTGAAATTCAGATCTCAGTGAAAAATGAGGACAATTTACTTCAAGACTTGCTTCCAGAAGAAAAGAAGTTTCCTCTGTGTATTCAAGATGTGAAGATGAAAGCTAGTTAAAGGAAATTACAAATTCCTGAGTGACTGATAAAATCAATCAAGTAACTCCTTATCTTCTCAAACAACCATGATGTTAAATGTAGCATTCCTACAGAGACTTGACATTTCATACAAATACAGACACTGATGCTTTTGATGTTTTAAATCTCTTTTTGTCAGCTTTGAGTGTCAAATGGTAATAGTTTAAACTTTGCTTTTTCTTTTAAACTGAGCGGCCAACTCCTCCCTTTCTTCCATGATACCCTAGAGAGACCTTTACCAGATTTTACAAGGAACATTTTTTCTAACTTTATGACATTGATTTTTCTGCTGAGACTTCCTGTGATGGTAATTCATGTTCAGGTTTGCCACCTCTCAAGAACATGGCTGTGACCAGTTCTTCTGAGAGACTGGAGTTAAATTCATCATTCACTCAATGCTAATGAATTAGCCATTTGATCTTAATTTTAGAGCTATTGCATTCAATTTCCTATCCCATATCTTCACGGGGATACTTTCCCTCATCCTCCTGGATATTTCTTTATTATTACAGTTTGCTTTTGCTCATTATTGGACCAAACTTCTCAAGTCATCCTTTAGTATATCAAGGAGTGAAATCTTTTACAGAAGTTTTTTTTACTAGATTACAATTATTACATCTAAACAGTAGCATTTCATTAGCTGCACATAGTTCTTTTATTTTAGAAAAGAAAATTTACATTAAATAGTTGTTACTGTGGACTAGGAAATAAGTTCCTTTCATTGACAGCTCTAAAGTTTATCATCTTTGTGTTCTGGGTGATTTAATATGGTTCCCTGATTTTGACCTAATTTTTGAGGTTAACCGTAAACCCAACATATTTTTGCCTATGATCCAGTGACTATTAGAGAAGATCCCCAGGAATACCTGTGCCAGATAGCTCACGCCCACTGACCTCAGGAAAAGGACTCTCTCTTGGTGACTGCATAGCGTCATCTGTAAAACATGGAATTGACTCAAACCTCAGAACCAGAAAATCCTGTTCTCCTTCACTTCTTGCTTGGCACTGAAGATCCAACCACCTCTTACAGAAAATTAGTTGAGGTTCTCCTTGAACCCAGTGGGAGTCTTCTGGTTTTGGAAGTCAATCCTTAGGATCCCATTTCCCATAATTATATTTTATGTATGTGACTTAACCAATAATTGTGACATCCATATTCAACCAGAATTTGCAACAAGGTGTCTGAATTACATTTGAGTGAAGTCATGCAGTAGGCATAACATTCTTCTTTTATGCCATAAAAACATACTATTGGACTAGTTGATGGCTATACTTCCCCTCCAACTCAACTCTTCTACCTCAAGAGAAACAAAATGCAGCAGTTACTTCTGAGGCCTTAGACTGAAAAAAGGCATTTTGGAATAGCATTTATTTGACAGTTACAGAAGAGAGAGATTTTAAAAATGCAAATTTTAAACCTCAAAAGCTGTCAGGTTTACTAACATTATTTCTGGAACTAAGAACTGGCAACCACGTCTTTAATTCTGCTATGAAGAAACCTTTTACAACTGTGTATTACACTTGTACTTGAAAGTAGTTTTCAGAAAAGACTTTGAAAATGGGCACGTTATAACTATTACAAACTATTACAAAAACTAAGGATTTAGGCAAGAAAAGAACCTCTTTTTATACAGTGCTTTGAACCTCTTGCACTATTTTCACGTCCTTTTCATCAGGTATCAGGACCACATTGAAGCAGCAGTGAGATTTTTGGTTTTAAAACTGTTAAAACAGGGAGGATCTTGTTACAGCAGTTAATTTACTGTATTTTCAATTTATGGAGCTGTGTGACAGAAGGAAAAGCCAAGTTTTATGTTGAAGTAGGAAAAATGTGCTTGTGTTTGCTTAAAAAAAAAAACGACAAACCCCTTCGTTTTTATAATTAAATGCATCTTCAAGTTGCCTGATCTCTCCATTAAACAGAAGTCTTACTTGTAGAATGGGTTCTTTCAAAGCTTCTGCTTTGCAATCAATTTTATTCCTATTGTTACCAATGCCCAGAAGAGGGACGCCCTGCGGCCTGTGCAGGGGCGTTACGGGAGGGGACCCCGCTCTCTCCCTTCAGCGTCGAAGAACAACGCCATAACCTTGACCTCCAGTGGGAGCAAGGGCACCTCGGACACTCTTGAGAGCCAAAAGACGTTATTTACTGCCATTTGCAGCGCGTCACGGCGGCTGCGAGGGACCTCTCCTCAGCAACCAGCCCGGAGAGATGCTGCTGGCGGCGCCTCCCGGGCGGGCCCTCTCAGGGCGGTCTCCCGCCCTGCTGACGGCGCCGTTCGTCCCGCCTCGGGCTCCGCCGCCGGCGCAAGGCAGCGCTCCCGGGGCGCCCCTACAGGCGGCGGGGCGCAGAGCGGGACCGGCCCCCGGTGCGGCTCCGCCTCCAAGAGGCGGGCGAGGCGGAACATCGACAGCTCGGCGCTCCCCTACCCAGGCGTCCCCCCGCCGGCTGGTTCGGGATCGATTGGCGTGCGGCCCGCCGAGCCCGCGCACCACCAAGGAAGCGGCCGCCACCGGGAGCCCAGGTGGGTACCGGCGGGCTGAGGGCGCGGGGCGGCGCCGGGAGGGCGGCCCCGGGCTCCGGCGGTTGTTTCCTCCTGCCTCAGCCTCCGCTCCTAACTCGAGCCCGGCTGCATGGCGTTGGGCCCGGCCTTGAGGGGCCCCTCCCTGCCTCACGCCCCTCGCAGGGCTCCGCCCCGCCGTCCCGGCCTCGGGGGGGCGAGGGGCGGCCGCGCAGGCCCTTGTCCCCGCGCACCGGGGCCGGGGCGACGGAGGGGGAATACCCCCTCGCCTCGTCGGGGCTCAGCGCGGCGTCTCCCCCCCGCCGCGGCCGGGCCTCAGGGTATTCCTCCGGAGCCCTCCCCGCCTGGCGCAGGCCGTTCGCCGCTGGCCCCTCGGTGGCTTCCTCAGGGCTCCCTCCGGCCGCTTTTGGGCAAGGTGACCTTTAGCTTCTACTCCGACAGGCGCTGCCTGCCAACAGGTCTCCTCTCCTGCCTGTCTCCTCCTCCTCACCGTGTGTTGGCTTGTGTGGGGGGAGAGAGAGAGGGGAGAGTCCCCTCAGAGCCGCTCCCGCCCTTTTTTGTATGTCACTGGGCTCTGAGTAAAATGCCCCCCTTGCCCTGACAGGAAACATCATCCCAGATCCCTTCTGGCCTTAGCGCTCCCCCTGCCCGGCTGACACGGGCTCCTTCAGGGCCTCTCTTGTCCACCCTGTTGGGAAAATTGAGTGTTTTTTCCAGAAAAAGTGAGCCAGCTTTGAGTGAGCCCCTGGTTTGGACTTTGCTTCTTAACCCGATAAGCGCCTAACTGTTCCATTCTTACTGTGTAAGTTCAGAAAATAAAAACACTGTGGTAGAAAATAAGTGTTTTGTTTTTCTTTCCAGTGGTACAGCAGGGACCTAGAAAGCTACATATGTAAAAGCATTAAAACATTTCAACGATACCCCAATAGTTATTTATGTTCAACAAGTTTAGGTTAAAGTGGTGATTTACTTTACGGTTCTTGTGGTAAGTTGAGGCATGGAATTGTTCATGCACGGCAGGTTTTCAGTCACTGGGATGCTAATCTGGTCTGAATGTTTCTTCAAGGTCTTTCCTCTGATTTGGCTCCTAACACCTGTAGATTTCTTTTTTTATTTACTTATTTTTTTAAGGGTAACACGACAATGATTTCTGTATTTGCTAGTGTTTGAACCTCGGCTTACTTGTCAGTTTGATTAAGATAAAAATATACATATGAGGTGGTCTCCCCATGTGTACAAGTGCGTGATCTTTGTTATGAGGAATAATACTCTTGTTTTTGAAAAATGTTGAGAAATTTTACAAAGATAAAAACATTAAACATGTTTAATATAAAGATATGCTTTTTTAAATGTAGCATTTTGCATGTCAGTGTAGTTTCACTTTTCAGCCTTTATAAAAAGCCCTTTTTTATTTGCACAATTCTGGTTATATTAACTGCGTTAGTTAAATATTTTCACTGGCTATTTTTCAAAGAAATAAAGGTTTAAATAGGGGTGCCTAAAGTCAAGCAAACCTTATCATGGGAAAACTGTGAATCTTAATATCAAATTTCAAATACAATTCTTGAAGTTGTCATTTTCTTCTGTTGTCAGATGTAAATAAATCTGACATATCCTTCTCTTCTGCTCTGTAGAACTCAGCCTGATGTACAGTGGTTTAGGGAGGGCTATGGGGCTGGGGGACTTCTCTAAACGCAGAACTGATACATTTACTGCATTCTAACCACAGGATAGGGCCTGCATGCTTTTTTCTTGGTATAAGTCTTGTAATAACATGCTTGATCCTGCCCTTGCAAAAGCTATTAGTAATTTTGCAATTCACTGGTTAAAAACTTGAAGAGGTACTTAGAGGTTTTAATGGTCTGATTACCACATAGGTTGAAACAGAAATGGCTGAAGAAGAATATGAAGGGAAATATTTACATGTGTGACAAGTGTTGCTTTTCTTCTGTAGCTTTTTTTTTCCCTCCTACTTGATGCAGTTATCTCTGCTATCACTTGGAAAAGCTGTTAGAGTAACTGTTGATGAGCTATTTATGGGACTTGTATCCAATTACTTCTCACACATACACCCTTCCCAAAAAAGGGATGAGTTGTTTCACAGATGTCACATAAGAATTCTACAAAAACACAGTCGAAGGCTCTGGGCTGTTACTGTAGACCAGAATGTTGGCAACTTGGAGAAAAGATTGGCAGCAGAAGTTGAGGAGGCCATTGCAAAACTGCTTCACATAAATGTGGAATTTTAGTCTTCCCTTTTCTGGAAAAAGATTGTAGATTGGCCTTGTTGATTATGGCAACAAAATGCAGTGTTTTGGTTAGAAAAAGGATGAAGGATGAATTTAATTTGCCAATGGGAGCAATCTATAGTCATTAAAGCTCCATGTGAAACTCTGACTTGAGACTTAAAGGGCATAGCATAAAGCATTTCTTTAAGGTAGAAATCAAGCTTAGTGTTTTTCCTGCTTTTTAGATTGAGTACAGTAAGAATTAGAGTGACAGCAATATGTCAGCTCTGCTGAGAGAGTGTATTTCAGACAGTCATTTTCTTCATGATTTTTTTTTCTTTCAGAGCGAGACTCATTATGGAACAGAAATCCAGAAAATGACAGAAAAACGTTAATTGCCCTCTTCTAGAACAGTCATGTTGGAAGGATTGGTAGCCTGGGTACTCAACACCTATTTGGGCAAATATGTCAATAACCTGAACACAGACCAACTTTCAGTTGCTCTTCTAAAAGGTAAGAATTTGGGGTATTTTCTGTAATGTTTTCATACTGTGATTTAAAAAAAAAAAAGTTGATATGTTTTTGTAATAACTGGAAGGTGGAATAGAAACAGTCAATATTGTGCTTAATATTTATATAAATCCATTTAATATAGAGTTTTGTGCTGGTGCTTTACAATGAATAGTAAATTCTCTTTTGTTCCTATCTTTATTGCTTTTTATCAACACTGTTAAACCTATTTATATGAAAATTTCAAAAGTATGTTGAGCATATCTTATCAGCACGTTTTATTTATATTATATTTGAGTGTCATTTTTCTTAATACTGTCCAGTAACTTTCCTGTCGAGGGACTGTGGCAGGAAATATTCTGTAGTCTTTACCTCTTAATGTTTTGGTGCTAGTAGCTACTCACCTGTCATTAAGACTTCTGATTTATGTTACATCATGTTGTGTTTGTGACTCTTGTACTGTTACAGAGTCCTCGAATCAGTACTTTCTAATTTACCTTTTGCTGCTCTTGTTATTTTTTGAGGGAGTATTTTGTAACTCCTCAGAGCTTTTCTGTGCATGCTTTTTGTAATATTGAGACAATACGTGAAGTATCTCTTTTGAAAAGACAGGAGAAGCTTTCTCCTCAGTTACAATAAAGTTCAGATTTAGAACCTTGCAGAAGATTGCTTCTAGGTGATCTCATCAAGTAGTTTGAGCATATGACATTGGAAAATTAACAAGTGTATTAAATAACTATTGCAGTTGCAACAAAACTTGAAGTGGTATGTTGGCTGTTCTCATGAAATCCTGTTTGATTTTTTTTTTCTTTAAAATATGATGCTAGTCATTTTAGGCTAATAATGTTCAAGCAGGTGTCCTTTAATGTAATTTTGTTTAACAGACTTGTCTGCTTTGTATAGGTGCTGTTGAATTGGAAAATTTGCCACTAAAGAAAGATGCCTTGAAGGAACTGGAATTACCATTTGAAGTAAAGGCAGGTTTGTATTTTGTTTGGGTGTGCAGGACGAATATTTATAAACAGGAAGTATTGCATATTTTAGAAGAACCTTAACCTGTGAGTCAGAAGCTTGAACAAATGAGGTAACCTGGTTTTCAGGTAATCTACTTCTGTTTTAGCTTGTTTGTTTCTTACACCACTTTTTCGTGCAGGTTTTCCAAGAGTTATAAAGTATGTTTACACTGGAATCTGATAGCATCTGTCTTTTGTACATCTAGGTTTCATTGGCAAGATAACACTACAGATACCTTTTTATCGCCCACACGTGGATCCATGGGTGATATCTGTCTCAAAACTGCACTTGATTGGTGCACCAGAAAAAAAAGAAGATTTTGATGAGGAAAAGGAGAAGTTGAAAGAAAGAGAACACAAGAAAGCCCTTCTTCTAGCACTTGAAGAAAAATGGAAAGTGAGTCACACTTGTCTTCTATGGTGACAAAACCACTATGGTAGATGGATGGCATTTAAGTCACCTAACAAGTAGGAGAACAAATGCATAGGAAATTATGTTAGAATCTTATTTAATACAAGCTAACAGTGCAGTTTCTGCCCCCCCGCTGTGTCATGTTGTGTCTCCCACATATGTTGAAGATACTGAAATCTTGGGTTTTTTTTCTTTCTCCCTGTTCACAGTAATTTCAGTATAAGAAGATGTGTTGTTTCCTGACCAGTTGTTTCAGTGGTGGTTAATGTTTATCCCTATTTTCTCTTTTAGAAAGAACGACAACAGAAAGGGGAATCCTACTGGTACTCAGTTACTGCATCTGTAGTCACAAGAATTGTGGAAAACATTGAAGTAAGCCTTTGCATCGTAGAGTTTTTCCCAGTTGTTAAGAATTACCTGTGCCCACTGTGCTTCACATTGCGTAGTCCTCAGGAAAGAATTACGTAAATCAGAGGTAGATGTTTGGCAGAGGACAGTCCCTTTTCAGACTGAACCCTCATAACTTCAGTCTTAAACTGGTCCTGATGGGGACTTCTGGAAAGACAAAACCCTCCATCCTGCTGTCACCAAGGAAAAAACATCAACTTTTTTTGGTTTGTAACAGTAGGTGGGTAGTGAATTTGCATGGAATCTGACAGATTTTGCTCACATTTCAATTATTTTTGTTATAAACCTAACAAAATACTGTTTATGAAGCAGAAGAGCATGATTTGTTTTGATAAAAAGATAATTTGTAAAGAAACATATCTCAGAGTTTCTGCTGATCTATGATTTGATTATTTGCCCGCACATTGTCTCTCAAGTTCTTTATTCTTCTACTACTATTAATAAAAATCTGCCATGTATCTCCTAAGTATTAAAATGACTCAAAAGTATGGCTCTTGCACTCTGTTGCCTTTTCTCTTCAGAAGTCCTAATGTAGTTAATGACATTTTAGCAATATTTACGTCATTAATCATTTGTGTTTAAGAACCAGGAACTTTCTCCATATTCCTTGCTAAACTTTGTCTGCTCACCTCCATGAAATGACTGTCCTTCTTTTTCCTTATGATAGACTGAGTATATTATTTGGTGGCATTCCAACTCACTAGAGGCAATTTAGAAGCAAGACACCTCAGACCACTTGCTTTTTCTGATGTTTGAGAAGGATATATTTGGTACAGGAGCTCAGGGTGAGAGTATCTGTACTTTTCTGAGTCCTGGACATTAGATTCTCTGAGTACCCACGGTAACTTGGTGCTCTCAAAGGTTTTATCACTATAAAATTAGCTTGGGTCACCTTGTACTGTTTAGTTTGTAATTCTGGCCCATGCTGATTATTCCAGTACCTAAAACAAATTTGAGTCTTCGTTTGGCAATTACACATTTGCCTTTAAAATGGAGAAGAACAGAAGGATGGCAAAGTAAAGTACACTGGCTTGTGAAAGTGGCTGGTTGTTTTTCAGAAGGGCAGGGACCGGTGGTTTCTGAGGAGAAGGCAGAGCCAGAGAGTATGAAAACAGAAGCGAGGAACAGGATTTCTGTGATATCGAAGTAACTACCAGAAATCTGTTGGAGGAGTACAGAAATCAAATATTAAATGACTTCAGTATTAATGAATCGTAGCTGTTCACTCAAAGAATGAAAATAGTTGTCTGTAGTAATGTTTTTTTTTCTGTTTAGTTAAAAATTCAAGATGTCCATGTGAGGTTTGAAGATGGTGTCACAAATCCTTTACAGCCGTTTGCGTTTGGCATATGCATCAAAAATGTATCAATGCAAAATGCAGCATTTGAACCAGTAAGTGTAACTTCCTATACAAAAACTCAGCTAAGATGTGATGCTGTATTTTCTGGATGCTAGTAAATATTTAGTAAAACATACAGCATTTAAATAATGTGTTAATTGTAATAAATTGATTCGGGGCCTTTCATGTTGTTTATTGAACTTATAGAACTAAGAACTAGATGACATGTGGTATGTGATCTTGACTTTATTCCACTTTTTCTATTTCAGGTAGAGAAGCTGATGCGGAAAAAGCAGTTGGATGTTGCTGACTTCAGTGTTTATTGGGATACCAGCTGCACTTTATTGGGTGACCTGCCTCCTAGTCAGCTACAGGTACAAGAGAGAGATTGTTGTTACTGTGGCTGGCTAAGTCTCCTTTCTATATTGCAGACCAAATTGACTGAGAACTCATTTGATGCGGTGCTTTTAAGAGCAAGAGAAGGTTATGGTTTCATGCTGTACTGATAGGACACATGTGCAACCTGCAGAGCTGTGCTGTGAAAAACCTTGTTCTACCTTTGAGGAGAGAGCTTTTTAATGGACTGGCATGCTTATAAAGTGTATTCTAGGATATGAAACCAGTGCATCCTAGGAAGTATTGTACACTCATTTCTTATGGAATAAATCTGCTTGTAACCCACAGGAAGCAATGGATAGAAGTATGGAGAGCCGTGATCATAATTACATTATGGAACCTGTATGCACTTCTGCTCTTCTTAAGAGAAATTGTTCTAAGGAGCCTTTAAGATCACGCCAGACTCCACGGCTTGAGTGTGACATTCAGCTTGAGACTATACCCTTGAAGCTTTCACAGGTAAATACCAACCATCTTCATTTAACTCTCTGTGTCTGGAACAGACTGTGAGAAGCAGGGCACGTGAGGCTACCGTGAACGCAGTGCTGTTGGATGTTCTAACTAGATTGTTTGGGTACCTGGATGCTCTGTTGCACACTGCTTTATGGTCAGAATGACTGATTAAAGAAGCTACTCCTTTATGTTTGGTCATCACAATGCCTACAAATTCAAATTGGTAGTTTGACATGAAGTGCATTTTTTCCTTCCCACGTGCTGCAACTGTTCGCATGTTAGTGCTTCTGTAGATTCTGCTGGTAAAATGCCATGTTGAGTTACCTACCTCTAAGAAAACAGTCGCTGATTCAAACAGTGAAATACCTGTCAGAGGAATAAAATTGTGGTAGCGTTTGTAATGGCTTACGTACCAATTATAGTAGCATAAAATTAATACTTTCTGAAGGATTCAGTTTTAGAAGCAACTGAAAGGGATATACTAAATAAGTTGTTTGTAAGTAAGGACGCCTTTAAATTGACTGTCACACATTAACTGTTAGGTACTGGGAGAAGATATGTGGCACTAGAGAAGCAAATTACGAATTATGATTAAGCTTAATTCTGAAGCCATATGCAGGCCATTGATGCAGATAAACTAAGCCTGTGGCTGATTGTTTGTTTTGGTGTGTGCCACCCCCCCCACCCCCCCCCCTTTACTTTGGAAAGCACTCCCAATATTGCCTAATTGATCTGTCTGTTGTTTTACCAAAAGATGCAGTATAAGCAGATCATGGGATTTTTAAAGGAACTGGCTAGAAAGGAACGACAGCTTAAATTCAGGAAATGGAGACCAAAGGTTACAGTGACAGAGAAGTAAGTATATGTACAGATGTGGTGGTATTAATATGATATTAAAAACTATCATAGGAGGCTAAAATGAAGACAAATATTAAAAGGTAGATAATAATCATGTATTAGAGTTTCAGTTTTCATGACTTGTTCCCCTACCCCATAAATCAATTCTAAATATGCAGATGGATTAAAATTTAGAATAAATTATTCTTACCTGAGACTTTAAATCCTTCTTTCACAGCTTCCAAAAACTGAAATTAAGTTGAATGTTCTACCCCCACGCACACACTCGGGTGTTCTGAAATATTCTTTGTGGAAAGAGCTCCTTTTAAGTTTCTTTTAATGATAAATAAGACAGATGGTATCAGTTCAGACCAGAGGTCTTTATAACTTAGCATTTTGTTTTCTGTGCCTGATATGGAACAGCTTTACTAAATCCCGCTAAAGCTGTGGGGACTTTGCAGAGCACTGTTCTACACAGTTTGTCAAAGTTGCCCACACATACTGTCTCTAATACTGGTGCTTTTTTCTGACCAGTTGCCCACTGTTTTTTCCCTGAATCTCTCTGGACCTTTTACCAGTTGGTCGTGCATTTGTTTTTTTGAAAATACTGCTCATACAGTAATTTTTAAATGTTTCAGCTGCCGAGAATGGTGGATCTTTGCTTTGAATGCAAATATTTCTGAGATCAGGGAGCAGAGACAACGTTCCACCTGGGAGTTTGCCTTACATCGGGCCCGAGATGCAGTATCTTACACTGACATGTATTACAGCAAGTTGAAGGGGGAACCGCTCTCTGCTGCAGAGCAGGTATTTAAGAGTTTTCTTATATTTGATTTGTTCCATCTTCTCAAACTTAAAATCTGTTTTATTTCAGAAACATCTTTAGTTTTACTGTAGGCCCTTTTCACTGAACAGACTGTCTTTTGACCACAACTGAGTTTTTAATACTTGAAACCTGGGCTTGTGGGAGGTGTCTGTGCAGCGAGATTCTTGTGGTTTTGTTTTGCTATGCAAAAACCTGTCTTTTTTTTTTTTTTCTTTAAGCTGTAACTGATTTTCTCCAAAAATAGCATTAACTCTCTTAGAATGCTCATGTCAGTGTGTGACTTGCTTTCTTAACTTGTGTTTCTCTGTAGACTCAAAAAGTATTTAAATATCAGAAGTGTGTCAGGTCACCTGTATGATTGGGTAGATAATGTGGGGAAAACTGTGGCTATTGGACTGTGTGTTTGGGGGTGCTTTGGTGGGTTTTAGGTTGGTTTGGGTTTTTTTATTTTTCCGCAGTTGATTTTAGGCTGAAGAATTCAGAGGGAAAGTGCCTTAAGAATGGACCTACGTCCTAGTTCAGAAAGAAAAAAACATATGAACTAAAATAAGCTTCTTTTTATAATTAGCTGCTATGTGTATCGAGACAGTTTTGTTAAATCAGTTCAGGGCACCGTGTACCTCACCTTAATTACAGGTGTGATTCTACTGATCCTTTAAGTTGTATATAGTCATTACTTGTGTTCTTTAGACATGAACTGTAGGAGTAGGTCAGTGTATTGGAAATTTTATAGTACCTGGCAAAGCAGGAGACTTTTCCCTCATATAGTGTGTGACGTCTTCAGCAGAGCTGTGAAGTGTAACAAGGGCAATGCTGTTGGACTAGAAAAATGCCTTTTGCTTTCTTGTTTCATTACATATATTTTTAGACGTGGGTGGTGAATCATAAGCTTCCACAAAGAACTTCTTAATCAGTACAAAGAAGACAACATGTCTAAATAACTGAATATGAATACAATGTTGTCCTAATTTATGCAGTTCTTTTTCTCTACCTTCTTTATTCAAAGTAGAACCTTTTTTTTTATGTTCCTGACTAAGCTAGTCATTCTTTTAAATCAGCTTATTTTCCATGACTTACATTCTGTGCTGCAAACCTTGCTTCTGATGCGTGGTAGGAGGATATAGTTGGACAAGAAATTTTTACCATTAAAAGTCATAAAATAATGTATTTTACAGTGCAAGTAAACTTTATTTTTAATACAGGGGAATATCAGTGTTACAGTTGCCCACCTGACTTCTGTTTATTTTCATGTGCTTAAGCACTTGGGTAGTATCATTAATGCCACATTTAGTTTTTTCCGTGAATCTCTAATTTACTCAGTGCAGAGATGTTTGACATGTTTGTGAATGAAACACTATATTCTTTTAGTGCAGTTACTTTATGTTTTTTTTGTCTTTTCAGGCAGAAATGCATCGTATTGAGGATGAGCAAACTTATGAAGAGTTGAAGATACTGTATGAGATAGTTCATGATAAATTTCATGACCTGGCTGAGGTGAGGAACATTCTACATACAGGATAATATTTGGAATCTTAAAGTGAATTACTCTGAGGCATTGTGTTCTGTTCTGGTGCAGAGCATTAGCATGTGTTTGTTTTGATTTGGAAGTGTGGCGTTAATGCTAAAATTGCAACCAATGCTCAGTTACTCCAGTTATTACTGTTTCACTTGCACAGTGAAATCTTTTGCCTACTCGTATGATGATATGCCTCAATAGTACCTTGCTGCCAGAATTCCTAGGGCAATTACTCTTCATCTTAAGAACAGAGAATGCAAAATAAGGGCCTGTAATGTGCAATTTCCCAGAATAAATACATGGCAGAAGTGAGCCTCATATATATGGCTTTCTGGGCACTTTTCATAAAATACGAACTAATCTCTGTAACAGTACAATGTTGGGTCTCTTTCAAATACAGTTGCTAAAATTTAGAGCTGTGTTTTATGGTGTCAGATGACTTCTTATTTGGTTTAGTGTTTCTAGACTAAGATTTAAATCATGCCATACAGCTTTATGTATGAGTATGCAGCAGTTAACTAATTAGATGTTTCTTATTTCTTTACTACTGCTCTCATAATAAGCTAAGTATTGATTGGAAATATCACTGCTGGCATACTGGAGAGCACTGAGTAAATAGAACATGGAATTGTGCTTCTACACAAGGACTTTTTTGTACACTTGTGATATTCTTTCACTTGCCAGCAGTAATGCATATGTCTTCAATGTTCAAACATATAGAGTGTTAAAGAGCTGTTGCCTGATTACCCTGGAGGCTCCCCTATAGCAGAATCTGCGCATGGCAGTAGCACTGGAATGCTGCAGTATCTTCAGTCTTGGTTTCCTGGTTGGGGAGGTTGGTACGGATACCCTCAGCAAACTTATGAAGGTGAACCTTTTGAAGGGCTTCTCCCAGACCCAAAGGAACAGTGGAATCCAGAAGACATACTAGGTATGGGAGTATAGGGGTTATCTCTTTCTTTTTAAGGCTGCTAATGCTACCATAGTTAGATACCTCTTAAAGGTGAATAGAAACAGCTCGGTGGTTCTGTACTGTTAAAAGATAACGTGTCTCAACAGATGTACCTCAGCAGAGCCTGACTACAGGTTAAGAACCTGTTAAAAAATCTCAATACCTGGTGTAGCTGCTTATTTCTAAAGTGACATTCAGAATATATTTGCTTCCAATATTATAGATATTCATGGCAAAGAGCTCTGGGACTTTTTCTGTTCCAGATGGGTGGGGTGACTGGTGCTGTGACTGGGTATAACATTAACAGTATGGGGTTACTGGGGTCTTTGTAAATTTAGGTTTATGTTCCCTTCATTGAAATAGAAGAGTTCTGCAGAATACTGGTTTTTGTTTCTGTTTTTCTCCCCTAGAGCTGGGGAAGTCTTTATTTTCAAATTCAGAGAAACCTTTTTATTCTTCAGTAGCCTTCGAGAAACTTGACTTATTTAATGTGTTGTTTTGTTGGCATTTTTTTAATTAGGTGCAGATGAATTTTTTGATCCGGCTGCAGATGCTTCTAGCATGAATACCTTTACAAAGAGGGATCATGTTTTTGCTAAATTAAATCTACAGTTGCAAGGTGGCTCTTTCACTCTGTTGCATAAGGAGGAGAAGATTGCACGTGCTGAGGAGACTGCTTTTATGCAGCTGGAGTTTTCAGGTATTTATTAAGTCAGTTAATGTTCTTTCTCAGAAAAAAACCCAGAGCTCTGTCCACCTTCAGGTGTTCCTTTGATATTTTTATTTAAATTATTTAAATTACTATGCTGAAACAATTTCAAAATATGAAAACAGCTTGTGGAAATTCATGTATCAAGTGAAAATAAGTTTCTGTCTTCAGACGTGTGAATGCTTTCGACAGATCTAATTTTAGACATTGCTATGTGTGGAAGGAAGACAACTATAGAAATACTTGCTTAACAGTCATTGGAATGTATACCAAATTTCTGTGCTTAATTCATTTAGTAGAAATAAAAATTTATAAGCGCTTCCAAAAGACTTGTTTGTTGGATTATATTTGTTATCTGTAAAATTTAAATAGAACGTATGCTGTATGCTAAAAGAAATAAAAGCATTTTATGTATTTTTATTCCAGGTGTTAAGATCTTAGCAGAATCCCTTCCTCGCAGAAATTCTTTCCTTCTCAAAGTTCAGCTCGGTGGTCTTTTTCTGAGGGATCTGGCAACAGAAGGGACCATATTTCCTGTTCTTGTTTTCCCAAATCCTGTAGGTGAAAAATAAATCTTTTAAGTTACTATAAGGATGCATAAGTCTGTATGAAAATAGTTACATTCCAAAACTCAACACATGGTTTGTGTTTTATCCCACAAAGAGAGCGCAAAAGTCCCGAAGAAAAGTTTTCACTTGTTGAAACTTTTCCAAAGATCATTTGTAGAACTCCTTGTTGTTTGCTCTATGTGCTTGTAACTTTAATTTATGCTCACATGTGTTGGACAAAGATAATTCATTGAACAAAATTTGATTTTTGAAACAATCAGCATTGCTGCTTAATCGGTGATGGTTCTTTTTTATAAAGCTCATTGGTCCAAGTAAGGGTTCATTTCATGTGTACTCTGTTACACTGAAAGGAGAAATGCAGAAATAATTTTTTCTTCCTAATGAATTGATGAAAAAATTTCAAATATCTCTTCTGAGCAAACAAAATTTTAATCTAATTCCATGAGAATTCTCTGTGTATTTTGCACTTCGTAATTGGTAGAGAACCAGCTGAAATTTGCACTTCAGACTTCAGTCTGTCTGGTAGACGAGGAGATAGTGTTATCTTCTTACTCATGCTTCCCTCTCTTGTTTGACTAGATCAAGGAAAAAAACCGCATATAATAATCTCAGACTATCCATGTAATTCACTTATATAGTGACAATAAAACTAATACAGAAAAGACTTTTATGCTTATATCAGGTGGCTTGGTTGATTTTATCTAAACAATGTTTTTCTTTGAAATTCTTACTAGCAAAAAGAAGTTGGCTGCATGTCTTCCTTTGGACTCCAGAGTTTGTCCTCAGAAATGACTAATCAGAATACCGGTAAAGATTTCATTTTATGTTTGATGTTAAGAAGTGTATGAGAGAATTCCTACAAAACAAAAATTTCAAAACTTCAGTGCCTAAAGTTTGAATTCACACAAAAGCTTTTTGCAAATAGTAAAGATAAAATTATAGAAGTTTTGTTGAGGCATAAGGGTGTGGTGGAAGTTGACTTTAAAGGCAATGAGTAAGAAAAAATGTATTTCGAGTCAATGGTAGTTTCACTTGCTCTTTGTCTTGCTCTAAAAAGAGAGAAAAAAAAATTGTTAAGAGTTCAATATTAAGACTCCAGTTCTGAAAATGTTTTTGTATCTACAAATGTTGAATTCTGTGGATTGTGGGAGTTGTTCGTATGACTTGCATTTCAGTCACTGAAGAATTTTCAGATGGGTACTACTTTCCTAGTAGTACCAATTAGAAAGTAGTAATTAAATTTGTTGGGGTTTGTTTTTTGCTTTTGTCTATTTGTTTTGGGGTTTTTTTCAGCTGCTTTTTGTAACTCATTTTTTATTCAGTTGCAGATCCAGATGCCCCAGTGTTTGAGATGCTTTATGAAAGAAATCCAATCCACAGCAATTTTGAGAGGCGCCTGGAAGTCAGTACCAGACCTCTAAACATTATTTACAATCCACAAGCCATTAAGAAAGTAGCTGATTTCTTCTACAAGGGAAGGGTTCATACCTCAGGTTAACCTTTAATGTTTTTTTGGGTTTTTTTTGGTGGGGTTGGTGGTATTCTATCTTTTATATATCTTATCTTTGATTTTTATTTATTTTCATTCTTAGAAATATAAAGCACTCATCAAAGAATCTCCACTTTAAGTTCAGATTAAGCAATACTCTGAGTTTTGCTCAGAGCCCCATCCAGCCTGACCTTGAATGTTCCCAAGAATGGGGCATTTACCACCTCTCGGGGCAACTTGGGCCAGTGTCTCACCACCCTCAGTGTAAATGTCTTCCTTATATCCAGTCTAAATCTGCCCTCTTTTCGTTTAAAACCATTACCCTTATTCTGTTGCAACAGGCCCTGCTGAAAGGTCTGTCCCCATCTTTCCTGGAGCCCCTTTAGGGACTGGAGGGGGCTCTAAGGTCTCCCCGGAGCCTTCTGCAGGCTGAACCCCCCCAACTCTCTCAGCCTGTCCTCGTAGCAGAGGGCTTCCAGCCCTCCCAGCATCTCCGTGGCCTCCTCTGGACTCGCTCCAGCACGTTGAAGATGCCCCTGTTCATTACAGAGGGGTTGGACAAGATGACCTTTAAAGGTCCCTTCCAACCCAAAATATTCTATTCTATGGTTGTTTATTTTTTTTCTTTCTTTGTTTAATTAAATCAGGGCTTGGGCAGACTCCTGAAACTTCAGCTTTAAAATTGCAGTTGCTGCGATACCACATGGTGGATGTTCATGCTGCCTAAAATAAAATGCATGAAATAGGATGCCCTGTTTCTGTTCTCTCTCCTTAAAATTGATGGAGACCAACAGGTTTTTTGAGAGGACCATTAAAAGCAGAATATTTCACTGCTAAAACTTAAAATAGATCTTTTCTTTCTTCTCTCTTTCTTCTCTTTCTTTTTTTTTTTCCTGATTCAGTAACAGATGAACAAAATTATACCTAGTCTGTTTTATATCTGTTGTGCAGGTTTTGGATATCAGTCTGAATTAGAGGCAAGAGTGGCTGAAGCTGCCAGAAGACAGTACAACAAGCTGAAAATGCAAACAAAAGCTGAAATCAGGCAAACTATTGATCGTCTACTAGTAGGAGACTTCATTGTAAGTTTTTGCCCCCAAAATGGTTATGTAGGCTTTTTTTTCCCATATGTTTTAGGACTTGAAGCTCTAAAGCATGGGGTTTTTTGTTGTTCATTTTTGTGGTGTTCTGTTTAAGAAAGTGGGGAGTTTTACGTGTGTTATTGTAATGTTCCTTTTGCTGTCAGACAGTCTGGTTTTGTGCTGCAGACCTGTTGTGAATAATGGTAGAATAGTTCTTGGCTCCATTAGATGACTTTATGCCAACTTACTGCCTCTAGTGTGCCTTGGAGTTCTGTCAAACTTACTAACTATATGTATAACATATTTAAAGATTATTTTCTAAGTTAAAAAATTGTACTACATTGATTTGGTCTTTCTGATTCTACAGTTTTCAAGTAAACTAGTATATGTATCACGGCCATTGATCCCTAACTTTGGAGTTAGCTATATTGATGCAAGACAGTTGTTTTACATCATTTTCGGTAAAATGAAAACATACTTGTTCTGGTAAAGTAATAGTTTGATGTTTGATAAAACAGCCTATTCTGTGGTTTAACAGGTGAAGAAATGACTGACTAGATTGATTTGTCTGACATGGCTTTTTTGTATGTGAGGGGAGCCCTATTTCTTACAGGCTATTACATCTTTCTTTTTATCTTTCAGGAAAACAGCAAAAGCTGGACCGTGTGCCTTGATATTTCTGCCCCTCAGGTGATCTTTCCTGATGATTTCAAATTTGTGGATCCAGTGTTAGTTGTTGTAGATCTGGGAAGGATATTACTTACGAATTCTCAAGGTATGATCTAGAATTATTGCAGCTTTCCTTTTCTTTCCATCTTCTCCCAGAAACCCTTCTGTCTGTGTAGAAAGTAGAGATGTCTTAGGGTTATTTCCCCTATATATGCATAGAGTCACATAATAATAATTTTGCCATTATCAGTAATTTTTTAATTAAGATTGCTGTACGATTTTAAAAATAATGGGGGAGGAGAGGTGCAGGTTTTTTGGTTTTGTTGGGGGTTTGGGACTGTTTTGTGATTAACTTTTAAATCAAAGGCTCCCCTGTCATACCTTGTACCTCTTGAAGGCTTTGAGTAGATGTGAAGCAGATGTGTCAAGTGCTTTACCATAGATTCTAGCTTAGAGCGGTATAAGATTTAGCTGTTGAATGCTTTTCTGGGGGCAGTATCCCAGTGAAAATACACTTTGAATAAACTCTGCAATTTTGGAGTCACATGGATTTCTGTTCTTGGCATGTGTGTCTATAGGACATTTCCAGGTATGCTCTGTGTTTATAACATACAGCTTCAGGGAGGTTGGTTAGGTAATGATGGAAATGTCGAAGGACGGGGAAGAATACTTTTGTTTATTTGTTTGTTTACTATTATTTCTTTAATCCACAGATGAACCTAAAAGGAGTGCAGATACTTATTCTTCAGAAGTGAATGAATTGAGTGATGAGGAATATAAAACACCACTTGCGACTCCTCCCAATACTCCACCACCAGAATCTAACACTAATAGTGGCAGCAAAATGTCTGAGTTTACTGGAGTAGAAATAAGCGAAGAGCAGCTACAAGCACACTTAATGAGTAAAAAAATGTATGAGAGATACACACTTTCATTTATGGACCTTCAGATCATGGTGGGTCGAGTGAAAGACAACTGGAAACATGTTCAAGATAGTGATGTGGGTCCAACTCACGTGGTAGAAAAATTCAATGTTCACCTGCAGCTGGAGCGCAGGTTGATATACACGTCTGACCCAAAATACCCAGGAGCTGTCTTGTCTGGCACTCTGCCAGACTTGAAGATTCACATCAATGAAGACAAAATATCAGCTCTGAAGAACTGCTGTACCCAGCTGAGTACATCTGAAACTAAGTCTTCTGATGCCCTACATTTAGGGAAAGATAAGATTTTTGCAGAGGTGGACCAGCTTGGCAGTTTACATGATTCTGTAATGAATCTGACACAGAGTGTTGTAATGTTGGAGCAACATACCAGGGAAGTTCTCGTTGAATCTCAGCTGCTTTTGGCTGAATTCAAAGTAAACTGTATGCAGTTGGGTGTTGAAAGTAACGGCCGATATATCTCTGTGCTCAAGGTTTTTGGCACCAATGCCCATTTTGTGAAAAGGCCGTATGATGCAGAAGTGTCCCTGACTGTTCATGGCCTGTTACTGGTTGATACTATGCAAACGTACGGAACAGATTTTGATCTCTTGATGGCTTCTCATAAGAATCTGAGTTTTGATGTGCCAACAGGAAGTCTTCGAGACAGCAGGGCTCAGTCCCCAGTTTATGGACCATATGATGCGCGTCCCATTGATGCAGCTATTTTGGCAGAGAGATGCGCTACAGCCTCAAATACTTCATCTGGTAACAATGGAAAAGATCAAGAGTCCCTGATAAAATTAGAGTATCAGTTTGTGAGTGCCGAATGCCCGTCGATGAATTTGGATAGCAGTCTGCAGGTGATCTCTCTACAGGTGAACAACCTGGATATCATCCTTAATCCAGAGACTATTGTTGAATTGATTGGGTTTCTCCAGAAATCTTTCCCGAAGGAGAAAGAAGATTCTAGTCCTCAGCCTTTAATAACTGACTTGGAAAGAGATTGGAGGGAACAGGAAACCTTCCAGTCTACGTATGCTCAGAATACAGAGGTAGCAGTTGATATTCACTGGTTAAATATCCTTCTCCTCAGGACAGTTGGCATGACAAACGGAGAAAAATATGGCAGAAAAATTGCAACAGCCAGTATTGGTGGCACCAAAGTCAATGTCTCCATGTGCAGTAAACTTGATGTAAATGGCTCTCTTGGGTGCCTTCACCTCATGGACCTCACACAAGATAGTGTTAAGAACCAGTATGTTGTCAGCATAGGGAATACAGGAAGGTACGAAGGTCTCATTGGTGATGATTATTTTGAATCTTTATTCTTCAGGCTTGATGATGGAAATAGCCTTCCAGATGCTTTAAGTTTCACTTTTACTGAAAGGTCAAAAGAGGAATGTTCTCTCAACCTTAAAATGGCCTCCTTACACTACAACCACTCTGCTAAATTTTTGAAAGAATTAGCTTTGTCAATGGATGAATTGGAAGAGAATTTTCGCAGCATGCTGAAAAGTGCCGCTTCAAAAGTTACTACAGTCTTGGCAACTAAAACTGCTGAATACAGCGAAATGGTTTCTTTGTTTGATACGACACCAAGATCAAGAGATGTTGCCAACTTAGAAGATAATGAAGGCTATGCATTAGGATCACCACCTCTCAAAACTGATACTATTAAGCTTATATTAAATGTAAACATTGAATCACCGATTGTCTCAATACCTCGGAAGCCTGGTAGCTCTGAACTGCTTGTAGGTCATCTAGGACAAATATCTATTCAGAATTTTGTACCAGGAGAAGATGAATCTACAAGTGATAGACTGCAAGTTGAAATTAAAGATATTAAAATGTATTCTTTAAATATCAGTCAATTTGCAAGCAAGAAGGAGCCTGCAAGTGAACTATCTCGTGGGCTGCATTCTTCTTCAGGGCCTGCCAGTATTAGTAGCCAGGAGGAACCCCTTTTTACTCGTCATGACTTCTTTGAATCGTTACATAAAGGCCATGGTATGTTAATCAGAGGGCTCTTCATTATTTTAATAGGAGTAGTAGATGGTACTAAAAATGTGACTTAACCAAACCATAGGTCTGATTCTGTATTCTGTCTTACCCATCCTCCTGAAATACACCTCCTGAAATTAATTGTTTTCATTACAATGGACACGTTCTATTACTTATATTAATTTTTAGTCTCCTAAGCAAGTTTAGTCTCCTTTCATGCAGAAATTTTAACAAAACATAGCCATATATACTTATTTTAGCATTGCTATGAGATTCTGAGCAAGTTAAATAGCCTCTATGTTATCTCTGCTGTACAGTCTTGATATGATAATCAGTTCACTTATAATAATGTTGTTTTAATTTCATTTTCTCTTAACAGCTTTCCACATTCTGAATAACACAACCATCCAGTTTAAATTGGAAAAGATACCTTTGGAGAAAGATTTGGATTTAACTTTTCCTCTGAGTAATGAAGACTTTGGAATATCAAGTATTATGAAGATTGAAGGGAAATTTGTGAACCCTCTTCAGGTACAGCAACGTGGAATTTCCACTGTCAATATAAATGTATTTCCTCACATAGAAGATAAGTATTTTTCAGGCAAATATCTTCAGGTTTAACATGTTGGTAGTTTAGAAATCAGATCCTATAAGTGTGGTTAGAAGAGACAGTTTTATATCATAATAACAATGTCAAAAATTTAATTTTGTTTTGGGGCATTTTAGACATCTTTATGAATTGATCTGACTTATAGTTACCCTAAGCACCTATCACAGAAAGAAAAATAAGTGTGTCACTGTCCAAATACATTTATTTGCAATTCTAGTAGAAACTACAAATTAAAATGCCATTATCTTAAAAAAAAAATCAACTCTGCTCCTGAAAATAAAACTTCTAAAGCTAAGGAGACAAGCAAGTAGAGTGTTTTATCCATATGCTACTGTATAATCTCAGCATGGTAAATTAAGGCTAGCTTATGTGATGAGTTATTTTTAACTAACTCTGTGTAGATGCTTTTTGCCTAGGAATACAAGGTATCCTGTTCTAGGATTCTATCCTGTAAGTTTGCAGATTGTGTCATTTTACAGAGCTAATACAGAAGAATTTTGCTTCAGCTTTGCATTGTACCTTGTTCTGGATTATATTTTATGTGTGGACAAAATTAAAATTTGTCTGGTTTGAAATTCTTCCCACTTGTGACTTTTAAAATATATGTACTGATTTATTGATATAGAGAACTCTAACATGATGATCGTTTCTTTTTTCTACATTGTAGGTGGTGTTAGCGAAACATGTGTATGAACAAGTCCTTCAGACCCTGGATAATTTAATTTACAGTGAAGACTTGAACAAATTTCCAACCACTTCTCTATCTTCAACTTGTCCTAGTTCTCCTTCAGCATCACTTCATAGTACAGGCACAGAATTCTCAAGTGAACGGAAGGAAAATGGCTTATTCAGCCATTCTGGTTTTAATTCTGTTCCAAACAAGTCATTAGCTATCAGGGAAACAAAATCTTTTACTCAGATTCAAGCAAACTTCCATATCTCCGAGCTCCAGGTTCAGTTAAGCGGTGACCTCACACTTGGTGCCCAAGGCCTTGTCAGCCTTAAGTTTCAGGATTTTGATGTTGAGTTTGCTAAAGATCATCCTCAGACTTTGTCTATTCAGATCGCCTTGCGTTCCCTGCTAATGGAAGATCTTCTGGAAAAAAAGCCAGACTCGATGTATAAGAACCTCATGGTGTCCCGTGGAGCACCCAAACCATCCAGTTTAGCACATAAGGAATATCTGTCACAGTCTTGTCCCTCGGTATCTAATGTAGAATATCCAGATATGCCGCGTTCCCTGCCTTCCCATATGGAAGAAGCAACTAATGTCTTTCAGCTCTACCAAAGACCAGTTTGTGCCTCTCGTAAGAAGCAAAAAGAAGATGCTGATTCTGAGTATCCTTTGACTCCACCTCCTTCTCCAACAGCAGGCAGATCCCAGTTGCCCTGTGGAAAAAGTAACTTTGATGATTCATTAGTTCATATCAATATATTTCTAGTGGATAGGAAGCATCCTGAATTTTCTTCTCGCTATAACAAAATTAACCGTAGTGTAGATGTTGATTTTAATTGTCTAGATGTCTTAATAACTTTGCAAACTTGGGTAGTGATACTGGATTTCTTTGGGATTGGATCCACTGCTGATAGCCATGCTATGAAGCTGCAACCTGAAGATACTCAGCAGACAGTCAAATCAGAAATAAATCCCTTGTCAGCTTCTCCAGCCCAAGAGCCTGTAAACACTAAGCTGGATCTGAAGGTATACTTGAGATGCAAAATAGTAATTGGATTGTCTGTCATAAAACGTCTGGTTTATAGAAACTTAAGGTGACATTTAAATCAAATGTTCTATATTCTAGTGGAGAATGCGTGTAAGTTCAGAAACAATAGATTTAAAGTGTGTGTAGAGGTAGTTAAAAAAACTGTGCAGAGCTGCTGTGCTGTGTGAGCCTCCTTGGACTTGGAGGGAGCTGAAGTAGGATGATCCATGCTCATCCAACAGAGCTCTCACGGGTAGAATTTGACACCCACCCCCTGCTCCGTGTTCCATCCAGTCCTTTCTGTGCCTGAGAGCCTGAGGAGAGCGTGAGTCTTACGGGCAGTGACTGTTACTTCCCTGGGATAATGCAGGGCACAGACTAAATGTCTGTCATCTCTTAAATGGTTCAATATTAAAGCCCTGACATACTGAAATTGGCACTGTGCTGTTTTAGGTACTATGGAGTTTACTTCTAAAAATATATATACTTTTTATAAATATATAGAGATATATGTCTGTGGATATGTATAAACATGTATTTTTTTAAGAAAATATGTGTGTATGTATATATAGATGTTGAAAGAGAAAAGCACAAAGATAACAGTGCTAGGATTTGTTGATGACGCAATCATTCTAAGTTGCTTGGGAGACCTGTTAATATGCAAATAAGGAAGTAAAAAGGTTGCTTTCCTTCAGTGTCTCCCAGGCAGAATACTTGTTTGCCATTGATGTGTTACAGTGCAATTGTCTTGAAAAAAAACTAACAAGAAGTTCCAGCTACGAGGTCATATTGTTTAATACCACCCTGTTCCTTTTTGTTTGGCCAGGTCCATTCTTTGTCGTTAGTACTGAACAAGACGACTAGTGAGCTGGCTAAAGCCAGTGTGTCAAAACTTGCAGCTCACTTGGAAGTGATTGGTGAGTAGACGGGAGGGCTAAGGTCGTGCGTGGTTTAAAACAAAGGAGGCATGCACTGGAGGTGTGATTTGAAATACTTTGATTTTGGTGTCATTGGGGTTTTTGTGCATTTGTTTCCTGAGGAAGGTGCACATTCTCTTCCAACTGCTTTTTCCTCTGCTCTTTCAGGCTTGATTTTAAATCCTAACGTCCCTGCCAGTTGTCAAACCCTTGATTATTTTTGCTGAGATTGGCTAGGATTTTAATATTTTACTTTCACAGAGCAGAACAATAGTGCATACTACTGTTTTAGAGAGAAGGAATAGTTCTGAGTTTTCACAAATCAAAGCCCTATGATCACGTTATGTATGTAAAGTACAGAGTTGTGTTTGGATTAATATAATCTTTGTAGGAGAAAGAGAAGATTTTCTTTGAAAGTGAGGTTTAACGTTTAATTGATTGTTACTTAATTACTCATAGCGGGTTTACCTCACTAATAGAAACTTTCGGGGTTTAGTAACTTGTCTGTGTTTGAGGATCCTAATTGTCTGTCTTTTGTTCTGCAGAGGGAGATTTAGCCCTGCAAGGGAGTATTGGAAGTATGTCCTTAAGCGATCTTACCGCTCATGGAGAGTTCTACAGGGAACGTTTCACTACAAGTGGTGAAGAGGCACTCATTTTCCAAGTCTATAAGTATGAAATTAAACTTCTTGTTACTCCATATTAACACCGTGAACACCCCAACCCCCCAAAAAACCAAACCCACAGCTGTCAGGTTGGCGTCATTCTGCTTTGGATGCTTGTGACTTAAATGAGACTTGGAACATTTGTAGTCATAAACTTACAATTTTTAGCTTTTCTTTGTCCTGCAATGTACATGGCTTATCAAGAAAAACAGTTCTTTATTTCTCTCTAGGGCTATTCTTGAAAGTATTTAGGTGCTGGTTTGTTCCTAGATAAGATAGTAGTTGTTTCTTAAAAGTTGGAAGATGTTAACAGCTGATGAGATAGATCTTCCGTTGCTCCTTAATTTTGGAGTTAAAGGTTTGCTTTTCTTATAGTTTACTCTTGAAGTTCTTCAGCTTTGTGAAAAGCAGTAGTTCTTATCCTGTGATGTTTTGAGGTTTTCCACTCCCTCCACCACCCACTAGGATTAATCAGATTAGAAATCATCCAAGTAATGTTGTGGAACTAATTTCAGATGTAACAGCACCCTGATTCTGGGTTGAATCTATGTATTATCCTGCAGTAGAGTAATTCTGAACTGCTGTTCAGAATAAGATCACCAAAGGTGTATCTGTTAGATGGAAAGATTAGAGGTACATTCTAAATATAATAACTTTCCTGTTTGCTTTATTAAAACTCAGTAGCACTTAAATATACATAATTTAGGATTAATTAATATAAAACCAGTTTTTCATATCTATAATTGAAAAAGTTTTAATTTCTATACTGTGAACATCAGTTAAATCCTCTATTTTATTATTTTGAATATAATAAACCGAATAGCATTATTTGTAGAATGTGGCTAAGATAGCTACATTTTACTTTCAACTTTTCTCATAGATACGGGAGGCCAGATCCATTGCTACAGAGGGAGTGTGACATCCGTGTCACTCTGCGAATGGCATCTGTTCAATATGTGCACACTCAGCGTTTCCAGGCAGAAGTGGTGTCTTTCATCCAACATTTTACTCAACTTCAAGACGTCTTGGGGCGGCAAAGAGCAGCAATTGAAGGACAAACAGTATGTCTGTGTTTAATAAAGTTAAAAGTAATAGTTTTGTTTTAAAAGTCGCTTCTCATAATTGGAAGAAAGACTGTTTATGCTTGCATATATTAAAAAGCTTCATTGTGCATCAGTTAGGAAGCTTGAATCTGATTCTGAAACCTGTTCCCAATTATGTTGTTTTTCTTTTGTAAGGAATTTTTCTTAAGTAATCTGTTCTTTTAAGTAGTAATGTCTGTTACGCCCCTTTTAGTGGAGTGGGCGCAGTGTGCTTCACTCCTGATTGGGCACCTCTTACACAGGTGTGTGCTCTTTGCATCATTGACCTTTTCTTTAGCCTTTATTCTCTGCTCAAAACAAGAGCTTGAGTTCTTTATTTTCGTATAAAATTTTATCACATCTTAATTTTGTAAATCAAGCAGTAGTGTTCCTGAATTCAGTACTAATTAGTGTGAAATAATCGCCCATTCCCTGTATTTTTTTTAATGACTTTTTGCTCTTCCCAGGTACGAGATAAAGCACAGCGAGCCTCCCGAGTTCTTCTGGACATTGAGGCTGGTGCTCCTGTCCTGCTTATACCTGAGAGCTCAAAGTCTAACAGTCTTATTGTAGCTAATCTTGGAAAACTGAAAGTCAAGAACAGATTTCTGTTTGCGGGTATGCCGGGTACTTTTTCATTAAAGAACAAGGTAAGAACATTGCTTCTTAATTTAGCAGCTTGTGGTTTTTCTAGTTGCTATGCGTTTTATTTCCATTTCAAAATGATAAACAATTCTTATATTTTACTTTCTGTTTATACTTTGTACTACTGGTAGAGAAACAGTCCATGGCAGTGTGCTGGGCACTCTTCTGGGTCTGGTACAATCAGTTGCTGATTGTGTCCAGCTGTGCCCTCCTGGGCTCGTTTCTGGGACCCTTGAGGGAAGGCGAGGTGGGGAACGGGACTGTGCTGGGGAACTCACTAGAACTGGCCTTATTGGGAAGCAGAACCCAGCAGGGTGCACACCTGAACGTAACAGCCTTTCACCTAACCCTGTTTGGTACCTGCTTCAACTCTTCGCTGCCAAACAGAATTTCAACAGCGTGAGTAGCAAAGAATAGAGATCTGTATCGGCTGAGGGCTGTTGGGATGCACTACATTTGGTTTAGTACTTTTTTTTTTTCCTGCTCTTAACGGAACTGAGCACGTGGAGTTGCTTTCATTAGGTAAATCCTAATGAAAGGTTTCCAGTAAATGCTTGAGTTTAAGGGTGGGCACAGGATGGGGAGTAGCTGATATTGCTGTTAAGAGATGCGGCCACAAAATTGGGGGTAGGGAAAGTCCATCTCAGATGGCTTTCTGTACCTAACCTATGGAAAAAATGGGTAGTTGTTCTGGGAACCTCCTAATCCCATTTTAAAGGGGGGCAGAAATTGCTGCAGCAGTTTTGTGGCCTGTCTGTTACCTCCATCTGCTTTATATCTACTGATGTTTTTACTGTAGGAACTGTAATACTGTGTACTCCAGTGTGCTGATGTATTTAAAGATTTGTAAGTGGTAGACTCCTAAATTAAGGTTAGAAGTTACAGGATGTGTGCATAGTAATTTTATTTCAACTTAAAAATACTGTGTTATGTAGCACTGTAGAAATTTGGGGGTTTGAAATGGGATCAGATGGGAGTTTGGGGTTTTTTGTTTGGGTTTTTTTTTTCATTTTTTATCTGTATATGTTTATTTTTGAGGATCTGATTTTACAAGGCAATGCATACAAGGATCCAGTTTTATTTGAGGTATTTCACATCTTTATAGTAATGTTCAGGTGCTCCTCATTCGTTAAAAAAAGAGGAAATATTCTTGTGGAATTTAGCACTTTAAAATTTCCTTTATACATTAAAAATTACGTTTCTGTTCTAAAGACTGCTAAATTCTATAAGAATTGGATTTAAATTTGTTGTGGTGTGCTCTTTCTGCATGTCTGAGGAGTTATTAATTTGGATTTCTTGTATAATTTCATACATCTATAAATGATGTGATGATTTTTCTTTGCATGTACTTTTCAGTCTTTACTGAAGTATACTGAAGTATAGTGTCAAACGTTAATGTCTTCAAATTATTAATCTTAAAATCCTTGATCATGGCCGCAATTAATTTTTCCTAGAAATAATATTTTAAAACCATGTAAGGCAAGTAAGGTTAATAATTAAAACCAGAAAGGCTAGTTTATGAGTAAGGATTGTATGGTGATATGAAGAGTGGGATACAGGAAGATGGTGCTGCAGTCGTGGGTGAAGTGAGCGATCCCAGAGAAAGGGGCAAGTGGAGCACTAGGGACAGATGCCTGGTACCTGCTCGGGCATGTGGAGCTCAGCAAAATTGAAATACGAGGTTAATAAATTTAAATCATGACAGACTAAACGAACCCTGAAATTGGCTTCAGTCTATAAAGGTAGTGTGTAAACCAGTTCCACTACACGTGTTTTTATGAGAATGAATTCCTAATGGTGTGACTATTTTACTAGTAAACTGTACCTTCTGCTAGTTTTTGGTGCTAAGCAGCATCATGAAGGTGGAAAAGCTCATAAAATTTCCACTAGATATGTGGTAATGGGGAAATGTCTAAAATGTTATACATCAATATAAATGAGCTTTTGTTTTTTCACCTGTGTGGATTTTAACATAGGGTAGGGATTGATTCTGCCTTAAACTTAGCTACTGCAGAAAAATTTTGCGACACATTTCCCTATAATGACTGAAGTATTTATAGTGCATGAAATGATAACTTCATGTATACAAGTGTTTGTTCACGCATTCTGATAAAATATTAAGCTGCTCACATGATCTTTCAGAAATCATGGCATATGTTTTCAGCATCTGAAGATGTTCTGAAAAATATCTTTAAATTTTTAACAATCTTTATTCTACAGAAATGCTTGACATCTTGACAGTCTTACCTCTCTATTTTGTATTAATTTAATTTACACAGGCTTTTTTGTTTATTTATTTTGTGCAAAACTCACTGGGTTTGAGTCATTGAAAAGATTTCATAACTCTTTTGAAAATGTTGTTGAAATAAACATTTTATAAAGGAAAATGTTTTAATCTGCTTTAAAGGTTATAGGAAAAAAGTTTGGTCATCTTTGTACAATAAAAGATAGTGGCATTCAAATAAAATACTTAGGTTTTTGTCAGGAATTTGTTGCAGCTTTAACCTTGGTGAATTGGTTACTTAGAATTCAAATTACAAATCTATCGTTAATTACAATATTACTTTCTTCAGCAGGATTCAGTTCAATTTTCATCTCCTGTGGGAACTCCAAAACATAGCATGAAGAAAACAACAAGTGCTGATGAATCAAAAGCAGCGATGGAAGGATTGTTCATGAAAAAATCATCAGGAACAAACATTTCCAGGCTAAAGAGTGAGCCTGGGCTGAACGCACTGAGTAAGCAACAGGGACAACAGTCAAAGCTGCCTCTTGTACCAAACCCCGACAGTCCAGGTAAGTGACACATAACAGGAACCCCACAGAGCTCTTCTTTTTCCTTCTAAAATAACACAGTGCAATTTTCTTGTATCTTATGTGACACTGAAAAAGTGAGACTCTGGGTCTAAAGACTGTAGATTTAAAAAGAAAGGGCTTCTTAGTTTCAAGGTTGATTTTTGAAGCTTAAAGGATTAGGGAATTGTAGTTCAGGTACTGGGTGAAAAATCCTGTATTTTGGCATGTTTTGAGGTACATATTCGAACATATAAGGAATATAATTGCATTCTTAATTAAGAGTTTACATTTACCTAGGAATGGGCTTGGTATCTGGTAGTTACAGATATTGATAAGTGTGAATAAAAAAATTAAAACAAAAAAAAACACAAACCAACGAAGACCAGAATAACTTCCAGGAAAACTAAATTTCTTGTTGAAGTAAGTTGCATTAGTTTTGTACAGATTCTTTTTTTTTTTTCATTCTTAATTTGTTACCTTCTGTGCATTTGCAGAGGATCACATCTGCCTCTTAGACTGCATTGTGGTTGATCTGCAGGACATGGACATATTTGCTGCAGAAAGATACCAGAGAGAGTATTCAAAGGCTGTGGAAGATACAAGTGCAGATTTGAGCTTTCCATCCTACTTCGTGAGGCAGACAGGAGGAAGCCTGTTAACAGAACCTTTCAGACTGAAGCTACAAGTAGAGAGAAACTTAGACAAGTGAGTTTAAACAGGATCTCTGTATGCTGTTGGCCTAAAACTGTCATTTTAGATGCCCTTTATTCTTTCTTAAAAGTATTACCTTTTGTGTTGTAGCATCTTGAAGCACTGAGATGTTTTTCCTTTGTTGTAGAGAGCTGAGTCATGCCGTTGCAGACATATCGATACATGGCAATCTGTCATCAGTCCATTGCTCTCTGGACTTGAATAAGTACAAGCTGATCCGTGGGCTGCTGGAGAACAACCTCGGGGAGCCCATAGAGGAGTTCATGCGGCCTTATGATCTGCAGGATCCAAGAATTCATGTAAGAGGAACTATCTGCATTTGAAATTCTGTCTTGAAATATCTGAGGATTTTGCTGTTTAGGCTACATGTCTGTTATTTTCTTGTAGTTTACCAGGTGAAATTTAGGTAGACAAACAGCAAAGGAACCTTTTTGTCTGTAGGTACTCCTGTGAATTCAGGTTTGTCTCAGCAATACCATTGCCCTTCCAGGTGTAGCTTGCTTTTATGATGGCTTCATGTTTCTGACATTCTAACCTTCAGAAGAGTCAATGTGAGAAACAGGTGTCATTTCTTGTATTTGTTGGTTTTAGTTCTGCTTAAATATATCAGTGGGGAAAAAAGTTAACAAATCCATGAAAGCTGTACTTTTTTTTTTCCTGAAGTATTTAAGCTGAGCTGCTATTGCAGAATATTATTGGTACCTTAAGGTTAAGGTTTTTCCATTTGCATGGAACTTTTAGGAGGGACTTGAAGGTTAGCCTATAATCACGTGCTGGGTGATGGTTCCTTTCCCATGGTGTCTATGACATTCCTAAAGACATAAAAGATTGCAGAATGTGTATTACCTTCTGTTAAAAGCACTCTTTTTGTCCTATAAATCTGAAAGAAGGATATCAGGCTCAGCTCTGCTGTAAAGCTTTTAATACTATTTTTTTTTTGGATGGGTTCTAGTATTGCCTGTTTGGCTGTTGTCAGATACTGTCCTTTGAGGAAGAGTGTGGGCAACATCTGGAAGTAATCGATATTTATCCTTATTACTGGGAAGGGAAGCTGTCAAATAAGATGTTTCCTTGTGATCTTACAGGGCTTCTGTGCATTGTGTTTGTTGCATGACTGTAATCTTTGCTTAAGAAGCAAATCTGTAACCACATCATGGGGGGATATTGCTAGAAAGCATCTAGGATTCTCTTTAAGAGAGGAAAGAATGGGTAAAGTTCTCCTAGTATGCTCTTCGTGTCAGGCTTTTCACCTAAAATTAAAAAAAAAAAATTTTAGAAACTACGAATCTGAATGTATCTGAAACAGTTTGAAAGAATTGTTGGCTTTGGGGGTTTTTTGGTGGGGGAATGATGACAGCAACATGTTTGAGAACAAAGAAGCTGTAGAACAGTGGTGTGAAAATGGATTAAAAGACATTTTTCAAGTTGAAGGCTACACTGTGGTGAAATTTAACTTTTCCCCAGCAATGGTTAATGAAACTGTTTGGAGAAGAAAAACACTACAGCTGTTGGCATTTGTCTGAAATAACAAAATTTGAGGAATGAAAGTTAAACGGATGCTCTTATAAAGAATGTTGGTGTTTTCCACTTTCAGACAGTTTTGAGTGGAGAAGTTTATACTTCTATGTCATTCCTCATTGACATGGTTAATGTGAGTCTGGAACTGATGGATCCGAAAGGAAAGGATGGCAGCAGCTCTTTAGCCAGGTAGGAATTTGCTTTTGTTACTGAGTACCTTATCCTAAATACTGAGAGATTATAGGCAGGAATTGACGTAATACATGAGGTTATGGTTTAATAATGCAATGAAGTAGAATTTCTTAGAGTCCAAATTGAGAGTGTCAGCTGATCTGAAAGGTGAAAGGGGATGACACTGTTCAGAAGAGAACATCTGTGTCTTTTGAGTTGTCCTTGAAATCACAGTTCAGTTGGCAGTAAGTGGAGTTGCCCAAGACAAATAGTATTCAAATTAAGAAAATGTTGAGAGGTTCTCTTGAAAATACAGATTTCTCTTATGTTGTTTTGTGTGGTTTTTTAATCCCAAAGGTTCTGTATCAGTGGAAGATATTATTACATACAGTATAGATATACATACAGATATAGATACACATACATGTATATAGATATACATGTGAGATGAGATTGCGGTTGTTTTAGAAAATATGTAAAAGCAAGATATAAGCCATATACCATGCATACTTTTAAAGGAAGTGGCTTCTAGAAATAAATGAGTTACAAGACTCTTAAATGTATTTGTTTGTTTTTTATCCTCCTAGGTTTGATTTTAAAAAATCCAAGTTGCTTTTTGAAAGCTCTTCAAATGGAACAAAGTCTGTCAATTTGGTCTCTCATTCCATGATGGCGTTCGACACGCGTTACGCTGGACAGAAGTCTGCTGCAGGCCCCCCAAATGTCTTCAACTGCATCTTTCAGCCATCAAAGAACACCAGTAGTCCAGGGGCAATCCAGATTGAGCTGCACTTCAGGTTGGTAATTCTTTGTTTTTAATAATGTCATACTCCATCAGGATTGTCTTGTTTTTAGAACAGCTGTTATTTATGTGGATCAACTTGCTGGCATTGTATTTAAATCTGAAGATATTTTTGGGGTGGTCAGTGGTATTTGATAGATTAAAATCTGCAGTTATTAATTAACTGAAGGTTGTTGGATTTTTATTTTTCTTTTCCCTCGTTGCAATAAAAAAAGTACGTTTGAATGTGTAATGTACTGGATGGAGTTCTGGTCTATTAAAATCAGTTTACAGGTTGCTAAGTCTGGCCTTGTATGTTTGCATAAAACCATATTGTGGAAGTTTTAATTTATATTGTGCAAAAGCTGTTTTCCAGTAGGTGTCACACTTGCCTTTCAGAGAGAATCAGATGAATACAGAAATGGCAGCTCTTTCAAAAAATGTTCTCTGCTGTATTCTGTCCTACCCTGCTTGCTTTTCCTTGTCCAGATTTCTTGGAATGCTTAAAGGCATCACAGTGGATATCTGTTTTGTTCTAATTGAATATTGAAAATGGGAAAACAAAGTATAATGTCAGTATTTGCTTGAGGGAAAGTTTGGGTTTGCACCAAGAGTGCAGTGAGGTGACTAGAGATGGTGCTTTCACTTTTGATCAGCCTCACTGACCAAACTCAGCTTTCTAATGCTTTTATAAGTGTCATACCACCTGAAGCAGCTGCAGGAGTAACATCAAAAAAAATCTGCGGACTATTTTAGTCCAGTAGAAAATCTTGAAGACATTTGTTCATAAAAAACCAAACATCCTTTAGGCAATTCAGGGAAATTTGGATGATGCATGATGGTTTTAAGTACTTAATAAATTTGTGTTCAGAAAGACACCAAGAATGTGATTTGAGTAAAACAAAAATGCCGTGGGATTTACCAAAAAAAAAGTGGTTTTCATGTACCTATTGATGCAGTGTGTGCCTAGATTGGAGGGTTGTTTGCATAGTGTACCCTCGTCTGGTTTATGAGTGATAGTTCCAGGAATTTTCTTCCCAACTGTTGTGCTTTTAAATCTTAGCCACATAAGCATGTGTTACGTTTTTACTGGTGAGAGCATCCTTGGCACTAGATGTAAGCTTTTGTGGAGCTCAGTGATAGTGTTATACTGACTCGTGCCTTTTGGAAATATCCTGGAGAGCCAGGGAGGGTTAAAGGCTTTTACTATTGGAAGCAGTGCAGGCAGGCTGCTTCTCACAAAGGAATTACAGCTCTTCAGAGGTTTTATAGTTCAGAATGTGTTGGATATAAAATTGTTTTGTGGTATTTAAGCACTTAGATTATTTTCCAGTTAGCATGACCAAATATAATTGGTATTCCGGATCATGAAGCCAAGCACTTTTATCCCTTTTAGCCAGATATTCAAAAAGTGATGCTAAAAGTTCAGGAAGGCGAGCATTTTTTCTGAATGACAAAGAAGCTTCCTGTGCTGCAAAACGCTGTCAGGGTGTGAGAGGAAACACATTGTATGTCTAATCTTTTAGAGGGATATGGAGCCAGGTCTAAATTTCACACGCAGTATGTTAGATTTGATACCGAACAGATGTAAAAGAATAATAAAAAGAGCAGTTTAGAATTTGAGACTTTGCAAAATAATATTGATAATGTAAATGTATGAAAGGAGCTTTTATAATTTAATTTCTTGGTACGTAGTTTTTCAACTCATCTTTTTTATCATTATAGCTTAGAATTCATGCAGTTAAGATCTGTTGGGTTTCTGTGGGTACAGCAACTTGATTTTCAATTTGTTTAAATATATCTATGTATTTTAAAGGCCAGACACTCTGTAAATTCAGTATATCCCTGTAAAGTTCCATATGGTTCTTACTTGCTAGATACTGGTAGTTTTCTGCATAATTTTAAATATATGCAAGATGCCAAGTTCATACATGTTCTTCTCTCTTCTTAAAAGGTCTACTAAGGATTCCTCCAGTTTCACAGTTGTTCTGAACAATCTTCGTGTATTTCTAATATTTGACTGGTTGTTGCTTGTTCATGACTTTTTATATACTCCTGGAGATACCAAAAAGCGGGAAAATCACCTTTCTTCCCGGCAGCGCACTTACAGCAGTGAAACAACTGTAGTTCCAAAAGCAGTGAAAAGTGGAGTAGTTACAAAACGTTCATCGCTAAATGTGTCTACAGAAAAGCAACTGGAAGTTAAGGTTAATGTGACAGGTAAATGCATTCTTCTGTGGGGCTTTTTTAGGAGGTTTTCTGATTAAAAGTCGTGTTGTGCTGGTGGAAAAAAAGGTCCTTTAGAGGACGGAAAATCAAGAAACTTGCTACAAATGCTGAAAATACCTTCATGGTGTTTCCAGTTGCCCTGTTTATTATTTGTCGTTTTGTTTTGTTAAGGAACTGAATTTGTGGTCGTTGAAGACATGTCTTGTTTCGATACCAATGCCATTATTTTGAAGGGGACTACTGTTCTTACGTACAAGCCCAAGCTGTTAGATCGTCCTTTCTCTGGTAGTTTGTTTGGCATTGAGGTAAGAAGAAATAAATTTGCTTTTGTAAAACATCTAAAACTAGAGGAGCCTATGAGGATACTTTACCATAACTATATATATAACAGGAGTAGTCCACAGATTGTTTTTGAAGTTTGTTAGTTCATAAAATTATCTCTTTCTCCAGTAGTTTTAAGAATGGTTTTAGATTGTTTCTGTTTAGACGTTGAAATGCTTGACTACATAATCTCAAAATATTGGTAGTTACTGATCTAGTTTCCAGCCCTAAACTGGCTTTTGAAAGCTGAGGAGTTGACTAGGTAGATAGAAGCCCATGTGGAGAGCCAAGGCCTGGAGCTCTAACCATGACTGACTTGAGGTGAACAAGGCAACTCAACGCCATTGGAATATGCAGGTGGGAATCTTTGGTGAGCAGGAATTTTAGGTACACAGAGTGATCCTTGCATCCTGCCAGTAGAGTAGGACCCCAGCTGGAACACTGTGGCCAGTCTTGGGGAAACAGAGCTGAAGAAGCTCTCAATAGTTGAGAGGAGAGCAACAAGAACACAGAGAATTGAGGGGTAAATAATATATTGGGAAAGTTTAAAAGAACTTGCTCAGAAGAGGCTGTGGTAAATCCTAAATGGTTATTGTAAACCAAAGGATAAAATGTTTTCCATATCTGTGACAGGAATAGTGGAGTTATGCTTAGCAGTAAAGGGAATATTTGGCTGCATATCAGAATCTCTTTTTCTGAACTTACAGCATAGCAGGGCCCTGGAATAAATTGTCTGGAAAGATTTTTGAATGTCTGCTGCCTTCAAGTTTACATAGGAATTGTCTGTACAGAAGAGTTTGGCTGTACTTTATGTTTTGTGATAGAGTCCATCTTTGAGGTTCCTGCCAGGCCTCTTCTCTCGGTTCCTTATTTTTTTAAAACCTTTTCTTAATTTCTAGGTTTTTTCATGCCGGTTAGGAAATGAGCAAGAGACCGCACTGTCAATTATCGATCCAGTAGAAATTCAGATGGAACTTATTGGGAATGCTTCCTACCCAAGAGGTTCAGGCCTCTTGGATGCTTTCAATAGCGAGGATTTTCCTCCTATTCTAGAGGTAATATTAAAGGCCTGAATAAAACTGTATGCAATAGAGAATCATGATCTAGAATCAGTCATGATCCAGCACATATATTTTATTTTTTTAATGCCCAAGGATTCAACAGAATAATTACAAATGCATAAAAAAAGAATAAGATAAATTTTTCTTGAAGTGGAAAAGGCAAAGAAACAAGCATGCAGAAAATGCTCTTAGTGGTAATGAAGGAATAATTTCTGGGATATAGTATAGAGATTAATAGTGGGGGGAAAAGTGGGCCAATAATGGAGGCATGTTATCTCATTGTTAGTGTTTATTAGAGGGGAAGTCTATTTAGAGATTTCTTTTCACCATTATACCAAAGAAAAACTTATATTTCCTTATGCTTTTAATGTTTTTGCTTGTTAGTAAATAACAACAACTTTGGTAATTTTATTACTGGAACTTTAAAACAACGTGGGTGTCTTTTGTCTTCCTTTGCGAAAACCTTTGTTAATATCCCAAGTACACAAGAAAAAGATGTAGAAAAGGGTAAGTAAATCTTCTTCTTTAATTTTTCACTTAGATTCAGTTGCAAGCACTGGATATCCGACTGTCGTACAATGACGTTCAACTGTTCTTGGCAATTGCAAAGTCAATTCCTCAACAGACGAGTGCAGCTCTGCCTGACTCAACTCTGTCAACAGCTGAAACTCCTGCAAATCCTTCTGGTTTAGCAGTGGTGACTGAAACTTCCTCCTTGTCACATGACAACAGAGATACGTCCAAACGTGTGTTGGATCCTGTTCTTGGTACGGTTTTAACTTTGGGAGTAAAGCCATTTTTTATATCCAAAGGAGGTTTCTGCAGTATGAAGTGAGACTACATGCTTAGCACAAAAGATGTTGATATCTTCCATCATGTAAAACCCTTCATTGATCTGAATTATCTCACGATTACATTATACTGGTGACACTATTTAAAAAAAGTAGATTTTATTGTTTTTTTTCTGCTTATAGTGCTATAGTGGGTGCATTTTCATCACAATGGAGGACTTCTTCGGTGGCAAACTTTTAAAGGGGGAGAGGGGCCACCTCTTCAAACTTATTCAACTGATAGTGAAATAGAGATCATCATAATTACCAGTTGTCTCGCCATGTCTAACAATCTTTTGGTTGGGTGACGTTACTGTTTTACAAACTAAAAATTGTGTGTGGTCAGAGCCATTGCCTGACAGTAATGAGGAAATACACACTCGTGAAAAAGGCTTTTTTTTTTCTCTGCCACTGCATTTGAGAGCCATGGGGGGAGTTCAAAGTGAATAAGTAATTGTGTTCTGAAGGAAGGGTTGGTTAACCAAAAAAAAATTTCAGTCCAAACTGAAATTACTGGAGTATTTTGACTTCCTGTAGGAGAATAAAAATAACCCATATATTCTAAAACGTAAATGTTATGGGTTGGGTATTTGGGTTTGGGTTTTTTTTGTAAAAGCAGTGCTGAAACATACGCTTTCTCTACAGTTGCAATCTGAAACAAACCAGCTCCCATTTTTCATACAGATATATCTTTAATGTAGAAATGAAAACAACCATAAATCATAAATCCGTGACAGTTATCTACTTAACTCTTCCATTACAGAGATACAGCTGGCTCGCCTCCAGGACTTGGGATTCAGTATGGAAGACTGTCGTAAAGGTCTTCTCATCTGCCAAGGTAACCTCACGTATTCTTAGTTGGCCTTAGTTGGCCTTGCAGATTGTTCATATTCCTTAACTTGCAATTAATTAACCTCTCAGACTGTAAGGTAGCTGATGCACTGTCAGTATTTCCTTCTCTTCTTTACTTTGGCTCTGTGTTGGCATGTAGAACCCACCCCCCAAAGCATGTTCATGCCTTTTGGGATGTCATTTGTGGAGTATTTGAGTGTATTTCTGTTTGCGGGTTTGGGTTGTGTTTGTTTTTTTCTTTTATGTTACACCTATTTCTTGCTGTTAATCCATCTCATTCTCTTTAGAGCATGTGTTTCCGTCTCTCCCTTCCCTAATCACTTATTTTACCTCCTTCCAGATGCAATACTTGAAAAGAAGGTGAAACTTTAACACACTGATTCTTTAGCACTGTCATGTTTCCCACCTTATTTACAGGCATTCATAATATTAATATAGATTTATATTATGTTGCCACTTGTTTTGCAAGCTTCAAGACATATTTCTTATTCTTAGAAAATACCAGTGTATTTATAATCTTCTCCTATTTATGTTATTAAATAGGACACATTCAAGGTACTGTTGATGTAATTGATGCAATACTTTGTAAGAAGCGAGAGAATTAGTTTGCTTCCATATGTGTTTTAAATAAGTACATTTCAGTGAGAAAGTAGAGGATGATTGATCGGTTGGTTGGTTTTATCTATCAAGGTGACCTGAAAAAAGCAGCAAGTTGGTTATTTAAGAATGCTGAACCTTTGAAATCGGCTTCCCGGACCTCTTCAGGTCGAGACAGCCAGGGGATTGTGCCTTTTCAGTTCGTCTCTGGAGTGGAAATAAAAGCAGAAAGTATATGCATTTGCTTTATTGATGACTGCATGGACTGTGATGTTCCTCTTGCTGAGTTAACCTTTTCACGTGAGTGTCTTGTTTTGCTGAGTTGCATAAAATTACTGTTAGTTCATTATGTTCAGCACTGTGCTCGAGTTTCTTAGGACTCGTGAAATTTCAACTAACAGTTTTCTGGTGATGGTGATTGTTGTGTGGGTTTTGGGGGTTCATTTTGTTTGGTTGCTTTTATTTTTTATTTCTTTTAACTTTTTTTTTTTTTAAGAAGATTACAGTCTTTGTAGGGTTTCCCCTTTCTGGTTTCCCCTTTCTACATCAATGGAATCAGTCCTGAGCAGAACCCTAGAGAGGCTCCATGCTGTAGAGCATGGCTGTCAGAATGTTACTTGAGAAGTATTATGATATGCTTTTTGTACCATTTCAATTTAAAAGACAAGACAAAACCTTCCATTGTTTATTTAACAGTTCACAAAATCAGGAAACTGAGTTGTTTTTCATTAGTGTAACATTCACTTTTTTTTTTTTTTCAGGTTTGAATTTTCTCCAACATTTGAGAGCCAGCCCTGAAGGCTACGCTCGTTTTACCCTCTCTGGGGATTATTACAATCGTGAGCTTTCAGGTGAAATACTGGGGGGGTTGTTGTTTGTTTAAGTTGAGGAAGATAGCCTTGTCTATTACGGTAGCCTGAAATTCACCCCACATGAAATGCGTCTAAGAGACTGTGAGAGGGTGACGCTCGAGATGGTGTGAGACAGCAAAGCCCAACTCCATGTTAGGTGGAAGGGTGTGGAAAGTAGAGAGATTGCTGATGTGAAAGTTACATTGAAATTTTCAAATGTAATTGCATAAAAAGATTATCCAAGAACATAACTAGCTGTGTTTTTCTAACTTCTCTTTTTTAGTATTTGTTTTGATGTATTCGGTTTGTTACTTATATCAGGATGAATATGAGGGTAGGCAATTAGGCTGAAGACAATGGATTAACATAAGACAACCGTCATAATATATATTTTAGATATAAAAAAGCAAGTTTCACCTTAATCCAGGTCAGATGCTGACAAAAGAAACAATCTAGTTGTGTATTTTCTTTGAGGCACTAGATTTTCTGTTATAAAATTGGTGTCAACCACTTCAGGAATTATCTGTCAAGAACAAGGTAGTTTTTTTGCTTTTAAAAATAAGTAGGGTGATTTTTTTAAAATAGCTTTTTAAACCTTTGTCTTTTGTGATACTGAATGGTAGGCCAAATTATGCATAATTGTGTGAAAATAATTTTCAAAACTATTTCAAAGCACTTAGTTCCAGCTAACTTCACTGTGAAGCTGTAATTGCCTTCTAGTGCTTTCCGCACAATTAAGGTACTTCTGCAAGACCCTACATACGGTGTACGCTGGTTCAAATGGAGGAGCTAGATCAACTTAGAATTAGCTGGTAAATTAAATGTGTAGGCTTACGAGTTCATCTTGAACACAGATTGAAAGTAAAGGATCTCCTTATTAAAGTTGTATTATTAAATACTGAAGTATGTAAACGGCATTCCAATGTGGCCTTCAAATGTGTGATGCACGTGACGTTTTCTGTTTGTTCTCAGGGTGGGAGCCATTTATTGAGCCTTGGTCGTGCTCAGTTTCTTGGCAACAACAAGCTTCGAGCCGCCTCCACCCTTCCCGCCTGAAGCTGGAAGTAAAGGCAGAAGACCGTTTGGATATAAACATTACCTCCGTCTTCTTAGGTATGTAGGAATGTTCCCCAAGAGCATCACTAGACAGGCTGATTTTCACTGTACTACAAGTGACAGATGTTGCTAATTGAGTCCTGCTGGTGTCCCAGAGATGGAGGGAGGGAGATTTGGCACCGGTCCCTCCGTACTTCACATGATATTGTACACAGGTGTGTGTTTGGGCAGCCTGTATTTTATCTGATATTGTGAAAGTGTAAAGGCATGAGCTACATATTTTAGAGGTTAGTAGGAATTCTTTCTCTGGTCATATGAATTCTATCCAATTCATACGTTATTTGAAATTTATTTTTAATCAGAAACAGGTTTTCATCTGAAGCTTTCCATACTTGCAGTATTTAAAACATTTTTATAAGATCGTCATTTTTCGGTACATTGACAGGTGTAGTGGGGAGCTACTCATTTCAGTTTTGCAGTCTCTGAAAACCTGAGCTGTCAGTTCCCGTCTCAGGAAATAAAAATATTTTGTTCACCATTAACTCAAACTTCATGTAAGCTTCTGTGTTGTGAGACTGTGATTGTGTGGATTTCCCAGAAATGTTGTTCCTTATTCTGTACGCAAATCTGAATAACTTAGTGGTCATAATGAAACATGTAAATGGCTGAGCTTGCAAATGTAACAGAAGAGCCTTCCTTGGTCCTTGAATGTTTCTTCCTTTCTCCCGCAAAGCTTGTGGGGTTGGCAGAAGGAGGAGGCCAAGGTGGGTGGAAAAGACGCAAATCAGTGATTCCTAAAATCTCCCATGATGCTTTTTCATACAAGTGATAACAAGTAGTAAGGGTAGTTCATGGTTAATACTGTGCCAGAGGACTCCGTTGCTGTCTTCATGCAGGAGTGAGCATGTACCTCTTAAAAAGAAAACAAAAACAGTATTAGAAACTTCTTCTAACATGAACTATTTGGGCTTGATTGTATCCTCAGAGGGAGCTCTTGCATTGCCACAGGAGTATTAAAAAAAAAAAATTTAAGAATTTAAAAACCTTTGGTTTTGAACTGCTGTGATTTCATGAGATGTTGTTTGTTTTAACTTACCTAAGTGGTGCAGAGAAAAAGCAGTGAAGTAAAACTTCGGCCATTAAAGTAGAGTAACTTTAGTGTTACAAATTTAACATACTTTTTAATTACTTTGTTTGCTGCCAGCTTGGAGACATTTACTGTCTATGCTTGTATTCCCCCAGAACAGTACACGTGCACCAAACAGGCCTGGATGGAAGATTACTGTAAACAGGACAGAGAAGTGAATGTGATCAGTTCAGAAGACTGGATGGGGTCTTCGGTGGATCCGCCGTGTTTTGGGCAGAGTACGATACTCATTAATCACACTTTATTTGAAACAGTCCTGACATACACAGTCATCTGTCCAATGTATTGCAAACATAAGTATTTGGTCTTCACAGCGTACAATGAATTGTTAGAGGTATTTGGCAAAAAAGACAAAAATGCTGTTTTCCATTCAATTGTATTCAATTCTTTAAAAACAAAAATCTTTCTGGCTACTTACCTTCGAGTAAGAACTTTCCACTGCTAGTTCTGCTTCCCTTTTTTGTTACACTTTCTCAGTTAATGAGTGACTGTCCTGCCTAAGATGAAATAAGAGTGTTGAGTTCAGGGTTTGTGCAGTTCAGAGGCGACCTGTTTCTTTCTGTATCCCCAAAGACCTAAATGACTTGAGTTTCTGGAAAAAACTTGTTCCGTGTTATGTTATAATAATTATGTTATATTACTAGTTTCATGTTATATTCATGAAATAATTTTCGAAGTAATAGCTCTTGATATGTGACAGGTCCTTTCAGCTTCTTTTCTCCCAGTTATTTCTGGCATAAATTTTAGCAATTCCAATGCTGATTTAGAGTAAGCAAATGGGTAGATTGCATGATGCACTGATTGCATGATGCCAACTGTATCATTCCTGGTGCATGATGGGGAAGAGTCTACCTGGTTTTGTGTGGTTTTTCTTACCTGCTAACTTTGTCTTTCCTGTCTGCCAGGCCTTCCTCTTGTCTACCTTAGAACTAGGAGCACAGCCAGTTTGACTAACCTAGAGCATCAGATCTATGCTAGAGGTACTGTATAGCACAGAGAGACCACAAGGGCTTTTTCTTCTTTGGAAGGCTTTTGTATATTAAATACTGTGTTGTATATGTGACTTGCTGGTAGATTGGCATCTATATTTAAAAAAAAAACAACCAAACAAAAAACCCCAAACCAGACAACATAACAGCTACTTTGCTTTTAAGCTGCTTAACTCAGTATTTCATCTTGTCTTTCTCTTCTGTTCCTCTCTGGGCCCTTCAGGAAAGAAGGGAGAAGTAGAACTGATGCTGTGTAGGAAGACTGTCTTTTTGAGGAAGGTTATGCGAATTGTTGACTATTTTATGTCCCTTTTCTAGAGAGACAGTAGAGTGTGATTAGTGTAATAAAATCACAAGACTTTATTTTGTATTCTAAAAATATCCACCAGTGTGTTCAATGCACATACTTACGCCTGATTTGGCCAGTATATTTAGCTACTTGAAAATAAGATGTCTTCAGAGGAACAATCTCTTTTCAATAAGCCTTAGGAAATAAGGCATTCCTAATAAATATCTTGTTAATTTGTTTGGTTTGTATTTGACAGTGCAGTCTTTGGGGAGTGCAGTTTAAAGTAAGATATTTTAATTAGTGACGTTATGGAAGACAGAACAGCACACTTCATAAATATGTGAATTTGCTGCAGAAAAGTTGCTGAATGGGAGGACAGAAAGATTCTGTGAAACTGCGTCTGTGGCCCCTTCAGACTGCCCCTTAGAAACATTTTCTCTGAGTAGTTGCAGACAGGTCATAGATGTTTAAAAAAAACAAACCCAAATGGAAAATGATAGAAGGATTTATTTTTCTGAGGTATTTTTCAGGAAGTTTGGGGTTTTTTTTGTGAAAAAGGTCAAACAAACAACAAAAGCTCTTAATATTTATTGCTTGGCTGTTTGTGGGTGTTGCAACTAAATCGTTAAATGAATAGTGAAAAAACCCTCCTCATAATGGTACTCTGTATTTTCAGGCAGTAGTCTCAAAATGTAACTTTTACATGTTTTCTTTTGGAAATCTGGCCATAGTCCCAAAAATTCTTTTAAAGTCTCAAAAAATAAATTGGCAATAGATTAAGTGCCAGACTAAATGTTCATTTGGCTTCTAGTCTGTTATTTTGCAGAACCTGGACTAGCCAAAAATTTATATAAAGCCAAGTTCAACACTAAAAAGATTATTTTATTTGCAGTTGGCAAAAATCAAGAGTTTTTAATTTTCAAGAATTTCATCTTCTTGCCATTTAATTGGAAAGAGCTTTCTGTGTAAGCTTTAGAGAGACCAGATTTAAGTTTCTACTGACAATGTAAGGTACATAGGAATTAGTTGTCATTGATCAGAAGAAAGCTGCATGTGATCACTAACGCCCTCAGAAACTTCCCTGCCCACCCCGTGTTTCCCCTTCCTGCCTCTGTCAACCTGTGCTTAAGTAACTCTTAGTTAGACATTTATTGGGGTGGGATGAATGGGACTCAGAACATGAAGTCCTTGAACATGGAGTGACTGCAGAGAAATGCTATGGAATAGATTTAATTTCTGTGTTACCTTTTCTTTAAGCAGCTGGTTTATTGTGTGCACCTTCTTTCTCCTTCTCTCATGCAAAAAGATGTATGTATTTAGGGAGCAGCCATTTATCTTCCTGATTAAGTAAGTTACTGGAATTTGACAGGGTTTTTTTCCTGTCCAAACACAGTAAGTATTTTCACAGATACAGTGTCCTGCAGTATGGAAAATGAGAGTAACACTTTTGTGCTTGGCTGTACTGCAGGCTTGAGGAAAATCAAATGTAGATGAAGTTTCTTCTGGGGTTTTGCTGTCCCAGGATTTTCACAAAACCAGATTACCTTTGGTTACGTGCAAATTCTTTTTCATACTTTGTTTTAGTAGGCTTTAGCCTGTATAGGAAAATATTTCTGCTTGTTCAGTCTTTGAGGATAAGTCCCCTTGAAAGGGGTTATTGGATAATCCATTATTCATCACATTAAATAGAGCATAAAGCTTAATTATAAGGGAATATGTGTTTAGTACTTCATGAGCATTTGGATGTACATGAAAAGTTACAGATTATTGTTGGGTTTTTAGTTGGGTTTTCTACATGTTAGTTGTAACTAGAGGCCTAATATTTTAAAAGACTTGATATGAAGAAACAAAAGAACGTGTAGATTAAGGTCACTTTCTGGAGAGGATGATGTAAATGAAGACTTTATATCATTTCTGTAATAGTTACTAGTTTTAAAAACGTTTAAGTAATCTGGTTTTCTGTTTCTTCGGTCTCGTTTTCTTTACTTACTGGAGATTGTGGTTCTCCAGCCATTGTGTGTCATCCTATGTTAGCATCTGATGAGTGAGTGCTTTTCTTGCAAGCATTTAGACAAATCTTTATTCTTTTTTTATAGCTGAAATGAAGACTCCAAAACGTAGGCAGCCATTTGTCCCCTTTGCTCTAAGAAACCATACTGGATGCACTCTGTGGTTTGCTACCCTCACTACGACACCCACCCGGTAAGAACCTGTTGTGGGATCCTTTTGACAATATTTCTCTGGCTTCTCCAACGTTCAGCCAAACCTGATTGTTTACAAGGCTTTTGTTTTCTTGCAGAGAAATGTAGCAACTCCCACCCTTTCTTAGTCAAGAGCTTTTTCTTTGACAGTGAGGTAGTTATTACTAAAAGAAAGAGACCCAAGAGAATTTGAAAGCCGGTCAGATTCATTCATGATGTATATTTGTTTACTGCAGGACTTCTATGGACTGAGGCAAACTAAAGAGCACTAGTTACTTGAATTAGTCACATTGTCAGTTTGTAAAAGGATGTGATTCTCCTCACAGGGCTGCGCTGTCTCACAGTGGGAGTCCAGGTGTGGTTCCTGAGGAAAATGGGACGTTGCTGGATGATGCCCATAAAGTCAGTGAATGGCAAGAAGTGATCACTGGGGAAGAGATGCCGTTTGAATTTGAAGCCAGAGGGAAACTCAGACACAGGTGAAGGGACCAGGCTGTGAAATGGGTTTTGACACACTCGTGTCTAACACACAGGATCATAGTTGTGAGGGCACCAGCAGATGTTAAATAAAAAGTGGATATTTTTTTAAGTCTCCTGTCCTAATGCTTTGGTTTTAAACATTTCCAACTCGGGTATAGAGTTAAATTATCAGAAATTATTTAGTAAGCAGCATATGTTGCTATTAGTGATAGCTGTTCCTAGATGTGAGTTGGATCATTGTAAGCTTTTGGAAAGACCTCGGGGCCTCAATTACAAATCACATGTTCGTTATTCTAAAGGACTGGGGCGGGCATTGGTTGTTGAGCATAAGTATTATCAGTGTTAAGAACTAGAAGACTTTGTTAACAAATATGTAGCATGCTTTTATTTTTACTTATGTGACACAGCTGTACATCCGTATGTTCAGTAGGGAAGGTGAAACAGTCAAAGAGAGATAAAATCAGATCTGTCTTTGTGAAATGGACAAACTCTTGAGACCTGACTTTTTTTAAACACTTCAGTGAGATTCTTTATTCAGAATCCAGAGGAAGTTCTTGGTTTGAACTGTTTGGTGTTTGCAGTGTATAATAATGCTTAATATTACTTATCTAACCCGGTAGGAATACACACGATCTAAGGATTCATCAGTTGCAAGTGAGGGTGAATGGCTGGGAAGAAGTCAGTCCCGTGTCTGTAGACAAAGTTGGAACGTTTTTCCGATATGCTGCGCCGGATAAGAACTCGTCTTCTTCTACTGTAAGTTCTGATTTTGAGTATTAGTTTTAATAGAATATATAATTTGAGAGTAATGATGTCTCCAAGCTTTTGATCTTTAAGCAGCTGCTGCATAAGATTGTCCTCTTTCCAGCTAGCTTGGTTTGGGAGAGTTGGGAGATGCTGAGTTCCGAACTGGCAGTTTTGTGCATAACAAAACCACAAACCTGGTAATGAGCAGTTCATCTCTGCGTAGCAGCCAGAGCTTCCAGTGACAGAACTGATATTAGTGACACTGCCATGGACTCATGGAGATGGAGCTTTAAATCAGCACAGCATTTCAGCAGCTATTTTTATTTCTTCTGTTGCAGAAATGCTTTTCATGTGTTTAATTTACTTAAAGTAAACAACACTGGCAATTTCCTGTAAGCCTAGAGATTGTTGAAATATGTGGCTGCTCAGACAAAATATACTTGTCATGAAGGAAAAATGCAATTGTAGTAATCAGCAGGCTGGCACTTGGGGGTTGGGGCTTAATGGTAAAAAGAATCTTGTGGATTTCCAAACTAGTTAAATTTTTGAGGCTGGCTACTGAAAATTATCGAGCACTGGAGACAGTGGAAGTTGAGATCTTTTTGATCTTCTTCCTTCAGCTTAATTTCTTTTTAAAGCAGTATTACAAACAGGTTTTGCTAATACAACTCTCATGTGTTTTCCAAGCTCTGTTGAAGATCAGATACACAAAGGGATGAAAGTATTTAGTTTATTCTTCCATAGCAATGCTCTGTATTACAACTGAGAGTAATATCTGAAAAGCTGAACAACTTTGACTTTGTTGTTTACTTTCCTCCCAGCTTGGAAGCCCAATAAGTAGAACAAATATAATACATCCACAAGTCTATGTGAGTATATGTTTTCATTTTTTCCATCCTTTTAGAACCCTTTCAATAGAAAGGATGCAAAAGTCAAGCAAACAAAAAAACCTTTCAAAACAGAGCAAGTATTTAACATTACTTTCTCTTCCTCATCATTGTAAATGGTTGGTTGAAAAATGGGTCTTAAATTCCAGCATGTGAGCCCATATAACATGTGGTTTTCAGAATCAATGCGGTAATAATTTTGTGTAATGCAGGAGATAAAACACCACTGTAGAAGGGCAGCTAAGAGTGAAGAAAATATGAATATTTTTAGAAAGCTCCACCTTATTTTTTTTTTCGGTTTTGTCAGATAGAAATAGTGAGTGACTAATTATATGAGACTTGTAATTCAAACTCTGTGAATGTTATAATAATGTATATAATGTTATAGTAATGTAATAGTGAGACAGTGTGTAAGTGTTCTTTTAGGATTTGTATTGATCGTATTTGAACTTGCATCATTTTGAGAAAGATAATAGAGTTAGTAATATTTAGAATTGCTTTTTTATAGTTAATTTTATTGCATTTTGAGGAGAAGGTACAGAATTATAAATCATTATTATGAAACTATATATACCTTAGGTGTTCCACATGGTTGGACTCAGTTGGCAAGTTTTTACTCCAGAGGTTACTGCTTCAAAATGGAGGTGTCCCTCTTCTAGGCATAATCATTACCTGAGCTTTTAAATGCTTTTAAATATCTTCCAGTTTTCTTCATTGCCTCCAGTTCGTGTGGTATTTGAAGTTACCATGGAAGGCAGCGCTCGGAAGGTGATAACAGTACGCTCAGCCTTGATTGTGAAGAACAAGCTGGAGACACCAATGGAACTGAGACTGGATAGTCCTTCTGCTCCTGACAGTAAGCACTGTGTGTTCCTTCTGTGCTGTGGGGAATCATTAGCTTCCTCCCCAAGGAGATTTACCACGGACTGTAACAGTTGACGGCAAAGTAGACCTTCCTGGAGGGAAATGGGTGATGTGAGGAAGAAAATAATCAGCAAGGGAAGCTGGAGAACCCAGCAGGATTTTTGCTTATTTTTCAGGTCAATGGGGAAAGCTGAGGCTCTGTAAAGGCTGAATTTGTAGATAGCAAAATGACAATGAGTGTGCTCTTGTGGCCAGGAAGGCCAACGGGATCCTGGGCTGCGTAGGGAAGAGTGTGGCCAGTAGGTTGAGGGAAGTCATTCTCCCCCTCTGCTCTGCACTGGTAAGGCCACAACTGGAATCCTGCGTCCAGTTCTGGGCTCCCCAGTTCAAGAGGGACAGGGAATTACAGGAGAGAGTCCAGCATAGGGCAACGAAGAAGATTCAAGGATTGGAGCATCTCCCTGCTGAGGAAAGGCTGAGAGAGCTGGGACTCTTTAGCCTGGAGAAGAGAAGGC
>JAOQGH010000008.1:3190249-3260018 GCA_025769975.1 Gallinago jamesoni | reverse complement strand
CAATCCTGCTTCAGCAGGGGAGTTGGACTAGATGATCTCTATGGTCCCTTCCAACTCTAAAAAAAAAATTCAGTGAATCTTACTTTTGTATGTAGCATGTTGTATCTTTTAGGAATAGTCCAGGAGGTTTCAGGTGTTAGTTGGGACTTTCTATTTGAAAAGTTTATGTGTTTCAGTAAAGATGCCTGTTTTGATAAGTGCATTTTCTTCTCTGGTTGCAGAACCTGTAGTTCTTCCAGCAGTTATGCCAGGGGATTCCTTTGCTATTCCATTACACCTGACATCTTGGCGTTTGCAAGCCAGGCCAAAAGGAATGGGAGTCTTCTTCTGTAAAGCTCCAATTCATTGGACGAGTGTTCAGAAGACAGCAGAAGTCTGCAGCAGCAAGCGAGAGTGTCATTCGATGGAGTCTGAAAATAGCCGTTTTTTCAGGTAATTAAGACCTAATTATTTTTCTGTAAGCTGTGTTATCTTCTTCTGATAAATGAAATACCGTGAAAGTAAGTGACAGGAAAGAAAATACTTAGAAAAATAAAAGCTTTCGCAGTTCAGTGGGGTGATTTGTTTGGTCTCCTGAATAATGAGAAAGCGTTGACGTGTAACTGCCGTATTTCTGCAGGGCTCCTACTGAATTGGCAGTACCTATTAGCAAATGTCTAAGAATAAGCACACTGTTAATAGAGAGGAAGCAACTGAGACTAAGCACACTATTAGTGTTTATTGTAAAAAAAGAAAAGGTTAGAAAGCAGACTTAAATTATCTAGACTGTCTCACTGACATTAATGAGTGGTTTGCTGTAGTGTGTTTGCAAGTACTCATTCTTTGTCCTGGCTGTCCTGTTCTCTCTTCTAAGCCCCAAAATGTTGCTGCTTAGTGAGGACTTAATGGAATTTTGTAGTGAAGTTACAGCATGTTGTGGGATTTAGTGCAATAAACAAAGGCAGGGATTGAATTATTCCGTCAAGTTCATTGACTTCTTCTCACGTACATCTGCCTTCACAGGTTTTGTGTGGCAATAAAGAAAGAAAATTACCCAGATTACATGCCTTCCAGCATATTCTCTGACAGCGCTAAACAGATCTTCAGGCAGCCTGGGCATACGATTTATCTCTTGCCAACGGTGGTAATCTGTAACTTGCTGCCTTGTGAACTTGAGTTCTATGTTAAAGGAATGCCAATTAGTGGGACGTTAAAACCTGGCAAAGAGGCAGCGTTGCACACAGCTGATACGTCTCAGAACATTGAGCTGGGTAAGGTTCTTCCTCAAATGCTGCTTTCTGAAACTTGTAGAGGAGTACCTCAGTAGAACTGTTTCTTGTGCAAGGAACTATGGCTCATGAATGGAAAAATTAATAACATTTATATGATTATTTAATTGGGTCATGGGGCTTCTTATAGTTATTAACCAAGTGCACGCATCCAAATAAACACTAATATTGCCGTCATTCCCCCAAATCTGTCGGCTCTCTTGGGTCTGTTCCTTATTTGGCTCTTTTCTCATTTTCCTGAGAGCGGAAACAGTAGAAACTGGAGAGAGCAGTGATAAAGAAGGGAATAAATCATGTTAAGTTCCCAGTGTTTTGGGGGGTCTTGCTGATTTCTTTCTGACAGACAAAGTTGATGTCAAAAGTATGTATGGAATTATTCAACACTGGTGGGAATTCTGATGCCTGGAGCAGTAATAGCCCTAAGCAGGGTTTTTTACAGAATATATTTTGCTGCTTGTGACTTAAACTATGGCATTTCTTTATGAGGTCACAGCTTACTGCACTGGACAGATTTAAAAATTTATGTGGGTGTAAGCTGTATAAAATGTTCAGCAAAATCAAGCCATATGAAAGCCCAACCTGTGTGCTTCTCAGAAACCAGTGCTTCTGTGTGGATGACGTTTGGGTTTATTTCATTTTCTTTTGTTTTCTTAGGGGTATTACTAGAAAATTTCCCAACGTGCAAAGAGCTGTTGATTCCTCCTGGGACACAAAACTATATGGTGCGGATGCGATTGTATGACGTTAACAAACGACAGCTAAATCTGACCATAAGGATTGTATGTCGTGCTGAAGGTGCTCTAAAAATACTAATTTTAGCGCCATATTGGTTAATCAACAAAACAGGTAATTTTACAGTATTTTCTTTCATAGCTGTAATCATGAACTGGGAAATAAAGATTTAATGCGGTGTTTTGATTTGCTGTCTGGCCAAAGGGAGCTTTTAAACACTATTTAAGAGGAATTAAAGTTGCAGGATTTGTTAAATTTTTTTTTATAGTGCCAGCAGCTATTGGTTGATGAATATTACAGCAGATAACGTAGTCATCTTAGTTGCTGTGTTTCAAACACGAGCTATTGTACCTCTAAATAAATCAACATAGATTAGATCAGTGTTATAATTGTAGTTTTTAAATACTGAAATGCCTTGAGAAAGTAACAGGGCTAAATTGCAGTTTTTCTGCATTAACATCCATGGGCACTTGCAGAGTGACAAGAACTTGTTTTCTGCTTGAACCAGACTAATGGCTGATATTGCAACTGAAATATTTTGGGTTGTTCCCTGAATTGAATTAGTTTTTTACCGTTCTAATTTTAATTTGTGCAAAGGTGAAGTGTGGTTTGACACACCGTTTTTTGTGTTTATTTAAAGGATTACCACTTATCTTCAGACAAGATAACGCAAAAACAGACGCTGCAGGTCAGTTTGAAGAGCACGAACTTGCTAGAAGCCTCAGCCCACTTCTGTTCTGTTACGCTGATAAAGAACAGCCAAACCTGTAAGTAATGCCACAGGAAGAGCAGCCAGGAGGAGCCTTACATACAAAGTATGAAAGTAATTTGCAGGGGATTGGTGGTGATATATTAGTATGAGTATCATCTAGGAAAAGTCTTTCCCTATTAAGATGACCTGTTAAGTTACTAAGTTTCTAAATACTAAAATAAGCATATTGCATCTTTAGACATTTCATTCTGAAAACTTCTTGGTTGGCTAATCCTTTGTGTTTACAGGCTGCTTTGGTTTGGCTTTGCATGTTTTGAACTCACGCATCTTTGGTCACAAAGTCGAAAACCTTTTTGAAGAGATTTACTGAGTTGTATAAATGATTTTGTTATCACTAAAAAAAAAAGCCACTCCAAACCTCTAAACCTAAATTCTGAATATTAGTAGAGAAGTAGCAGCAGTCACTCAGCAGGAAGCCCTCATGCCGCAGAGCTATTGTGATTCTGATGTAAAAGGAAACGGCAGGACTTTGGAAAGGAAATTTTTCAGCTACTTTAACTGGCATCAAGTAGAAAACATGCTTTTTCCATGAAAATTAGAAATAAGAACATGATTTAAAATAATTTATCTGAAATGTCCTGGGCTTTTTGCTCAAATGAACATCAGTTACATTTGTCGCAAAAATTTATTCCAAGTGGTTTTTTTAATTTTTCTTTCAAGAAAAAAGACACAAATATTCTTATGGTTAATCAGTCTGAAAACTACCAAGCCCTTTACAAGAACTGGTCACTGAATCTTGACCAGTATGACCCTTATGACAGAAATGCAGAATGAATTACTCAAGAAGAGATTAATCGTGGCTTCTAATGCTTTTCTATTAAAACATGGGTGGTTTTTTTTCTATCTGGGTATGTGTTTTATCATCAGCAGCATGTTGATATCTGAGCCTTCACTTAAATGAGTAAATCTTTGTGTTTTCTTCATACCTGTAGATGTACGATGCGGGTTGGAAAAGGAATCCATCCCGAAGGAATGCCGGGCTGGTGCCAGGGTTTCTCCCTGGATGGTGGAAGTGGTGTCAGAGCCCTTAAAGTGATCCAGCACGGAAACCGGCCAGGCCTCATTTATAACATTGGTATGTGTTGATAGGAACATTTGAGAAATACTGTAGAATGGTCTCTAAATTGTACTTGAGAAACGGAGGGTAACAGATGACATAAAATTGTATTTACTGTTTAAAATAATGGTTCAAATCTATTCAGTGGTGTAGCAGAAACAGCGCATCTCAAGAACCCAAGAAAAAGAACTTTTTTATGTGAAATATGTTGTGGCAGATGTCTTTTGTTTTCTTTTGTAAATAATAGCTGTGTTTTTAACTTGTTTTTATTGCTAGGTATTGATGTTAAGAAAGGCAGAGGCCGTTACATTGATACGTGCATGGTGACGTTTGCACCCCGGTACCTGTTAGATAATAAATCAAGCTACAAGCTCGCCTTTGTTCAGCGGGAGTTTGCCAGAGGCCGGGTAAGATGCTTCCTTTTTGGTACTTGTTACTACAATACCTGTAGTTGGTTACAGCATCTTCTAACCAAAAAGAACATAAAAATTAGACTTGAAAGTATTGTTGGCTGGTTATGAGATCTTTGTCCTTAATCTAATACTAGCATCCACCTAACAGAATAATTCCTGTGTTTGTATTGGAGAGGTATATAGATAAATACTATATTTCCTAATACCTATAGGATATGTATTCAGCAATTTCTATTCCTAGGGAACGTCCAACCCCGATGGCTACATCTCCACACTTCCTGGTTCCAGCGTCGTGTTCCACTGGCCACGGAACGATTACGATCAACTGTTGTGTGTGAGGCTCATGGATGTCCCAAACTGCATTTGGTCTGGGGGCTTTGAGGTCAACAAAAATAACTCGTTCCATATTAATATGAGGTAGTTATTATATATAATCTTCTGTAGCAACTGTTTAACACTGTGGGTAGTGCAGATGAAAAACCTCTCTTGCACTCATTTGTTCTTATTCAGGGACACCCTGGGAAAATGTTACTTCTTAAGAGTAGAAATTACTCTTCAAGGAGCCACGTACCGCGTCGCCTTCAGTGACACAGATCAGTTACCGCCACCTTTCCGCATAGACAACTTTTCCAAGGTAAAAGAGCAAATGTCACTTTTCTAGGGAAAAAAAAATAGGATTTCTTTTATATTTGTTAGAAGAGGGAGCTGATTCTCTTGTGTAATGAAATAAAATGGAAGTGTGTGTAGCAGGACATGTTTGTATATAATAATTGTAATTTTCTGAATTTCCAGTAAAAACTGGTAGTACTGAACTACTTCGTCTTGGTCAAGTAATAGCACTAACATTGTGGCTTTCATGGGTGCATCTTAATTGAGACTGAAACGGAAGAAAATGCATATGAATCCATTGGCAAGGAAGAAGTGAGCTGAACATGTTTCAGCAGTCAACTCCTGAAAAATGAACAAACGATAGCAAAAAATCTGATTAACAACTTCTGTGTGAAACTATATCCTCTTTCATGACTGTTACAGGTCCCAGTGGTTTTTAATCAGCATGGTGTTGTCGAGCCAAGACTGTACACAGAAGTGAAGCCCATGACCTCTCTGGATTATGCGTGGGATGAACCTGTTCTTCCACCCTTTATAATGCTGACGGTCAAAGGGGCAGGCTCCTCCGAAATCGTCTGTAGCATGAATGACTTCCAAGACAGCAAGCAGCTTTACTATGAAAACTTCATTTATATTGCTGCTACATACACTTTCTCAGGGTAAATCTTTTTATATTAGATGAAAATATTTTGAATGTTCGTGCTGATCTTTAGGCTTTACGTTAATATTCTTTTAATGGCTAAAGCTTTTCCAAATGCAGCTAAACTTCTGTCACCATTGTATTAGCAGAGGAAATGCCAAAATTCAGAAGCTGAGTCTGACAGTCAGTAAGCTGTGTTTCTTGCTGTGTTTGGTCGTGGTCACTTAGCTATATACGTGCAGCGTGGTGGTGTTTATTTTGTCACATAGTGAGAAAGATTTAGCTTATAACATCTGCTGTGACCGCACCGTCTGATCTTAGAAGATCTGGGATGTTTAAGGTCACATCTTGGGGCTTAATTTCATTTGGTGGATTAAGAAAACTTGATGACAGGATGTACCTGTATATGACATGCGTGTGAATTTTAGACTTGCACTTGTTTATATGCTATTGAAATCAGCTATGGGAGACTGGTACATGCTTTGTTACTTTCCTCAATATAAGACGGAAAATTTTCTTTGGAATTCATCTGCTTTGCTTGTGAGGTTCCTAGTCCCAGTGAGAAATCAAAGCTCCTTTTAAGAACGCACTCAAACTGGCACCTTAAACTGGTAATTCCAAAAATAACAATAGGGGAATAAACTCAACGTGTATTTTTGTCTGGTTGGCAATATTGGAAGCATAAGTTTCCTTGACTGGATTTCGGTACAGATCTAATTCGGTTTACAGAATTATTCAGCTACTCTGAATAAACATGATGATGTTTTCTTGGTGTTGCAGTTTACAGGAGCCAAGTGCAAGACCAGTTGCTTCAAACAAGGACGCAGCATATGCAGAGCTTGTCCTTGATGTTTCTCCAAAGACTCAGCGAGTTATACTGAAAAAGAAGGTACCAAGACACATTTGGTTTTATTAAAATGCTGTTGCTTTGTGCTGAAGTGAAATCTCTTGCTGGGAGAAGGAAAAAATAAAACCAGTTTCATGGTAACTTTTAAAGGGTGGAGACAGAGTCTATTGAAAGCGAGAGGTTATTGCAATTCAGGTAGCTTGAATTCTGGTGCTGCTTCCATGTAAGACTTTTATGGGGGTGACAGGAAAGGGAATTGGAGTAAAAATAGCACAGAACCTTGTAAACACTTCTAAGACATCCGAGTGCTGCAGTTGTACGTTGGGTGTTCTCATGAAGTTATAAGGCAGGGCATACAAACTGGTTTCCAATTCTAATTCATGGGGCTTTAAAGTTAAATATATACGAGTCATTCCAAGGATTATAATTCAAAGCATCTGATAGCAAACCAGAGCAGAAATACCTGCTCTGTACTGCCATGTTCATTTAAATGTTGAACTTTTGTTCAATAGGAGCCAGGAAAGCGATCCCAGCTTTGGAAGATGACAAGCACAGGAATGCTTTGCCATGAAGGTTCTTCAGTTCCTCACAACCCCCATAAACCTTCTCCTCGCTCTGCGGACTCGTGTATGATTTTAGATATCGCAGGCCTGGCAGCTGTCACTGATAACAGGTATTGACGTACAATTTCTTTGGAAACTGATGTAGATTCTAACCGTGACCTTGAAAGCATGCTGAATGTGATATTCTCTGAATAAGGAAAGAAATTATTCTGAAGGCATGTGGAAGAGCTAGATTTTAGCCATCTCCGTGAACAGACCTCACAATCACTTTTGTGACTTAGAAATATTTTTAAAAGCTTGGCTGATGTATTCTCAGGAGCAGGTTGTCAAAAGAGCACTTCAGAAGTGAGATTAGGAAGGTGGACTTGAACAGAATTAGAGTAAATGTAAGCCTTTAACACTTCTCAAGAGCAAAGCTGAGAAGTTGGAGTCCTCTAAGCGTTGGGTATGTGCCAATTCTGTTGCAGGTACGAGCCCCTGATGCTGAGAAAGCCCGACCGACGGCGCAGCACCACCCAGACATGGAGTTTCCGTGATGGCAAGTTGACCTGTGGCATCCATGGACTGGTTGTCCAGGTCAGAACTGGTTGTGTGTTGAACTTGTTTTGCCTGTTGCTGACATAGATGACAGAGTCATTTGGGCTTAGTGTTGAAGTGAACTAAAAGCTTTGAGGCCAAAGTTCAGAAAACAGAGGAAACCAGACTTGTGCAAACAGTGTATGTGGTTTAAATTAGTGTTTGAATGTTCTTAACAGTTTCAAATAATTAAACCACTAATTCAAAAGTAACTAATTAGAAAATTAGTTGTACATCATTGTTAAAATATACAATATAGTGATAAACAGGGCCTTGATATTCTCACACATGCCAAATGTGACAATGCTGGAGGTTGTGTCAACTGGTATCACTGATGAAAGTCAAGAATTGTGTATAACCAGCCCTTCCCACAATCATGGTTCTAATATTTTAGTAATAAGAATTTTAAAAGCAGTTTGAAGTGTTTGCTTTCTTTGTGTCCCAGGAAATCTGACCTGCAGACAGCTCACACTTGCAAACTGATAATTCTGCCTGCTGATGTTAGAATTTGCAGGCACAGAAACCTGCATTGCTTTCACAAATTCTAGAATTCAATGTCAAAAGAATTTTGATGCTCTTTGTTAGTTTGGATTTTTTTAAAGTGTTTCAACCATATTTATCCATTGCTTAAAACCAAATTTGAGCAAGTAATCCTGCATATTGTTGAAATAAGAAAGTATGTTTGTAATAAATAATGATATTGTTTCTACTGTTTTATGACTTAGTCCCATGATGTCACATTGATCACCACATGATCCAATTACAGTACCTTTTTAAGTTACTACTTGTCAGTTTGAAGCCACCAAAAAGCCCTGCGTTGCTGTTTTAAGATGTTGACTCAGTAAGGATTTACATTCTCACCTGCAGAGGCAGAATGAGTTTTTTAGAAAGCTTTCTGTCATTTTGAAGATATTTTCAGGAAGGACTTCCCATGTTCAATCCTGATAGGGATAGCTTCAGGTTCCTAACATGCAGTGTAAATTCTAAATAACTGATCTTGGCTGTTTCTTCTCACTGCCAAGCTGATTAAACATGGGTTACCAGAAGCTTTCTTAATACCGAGTAAAAAGCTGTTGCATTGCTTTCCTTTTAGTTTTGAAGAGTAAGAAATGTGTTCATTTCCCTCACACCCAGATTACTCAGTCTGGGCTGGAATCTCAGATGACTTTCTTCTTCAGCTGTGTAAGGAGAGGAAAGTTACAAAATAATAATAATAATAATTATTATTATTATTATTATTATTACAAAATTATATTTTTAAAAATTAATGTATGTAAATAGTTATCTGAAACCTTTACCTATTATTAATTTTTTTTTTCCTTACTCTTATTTCTTTCTCCAGGCGAAGAGAGGGGTACTAGGTCTTCATGATGGAGCAGAAGTTGTTCTTGGTCCTGATACTTCACTGGAACTTTTAGGGCCGGTTCCACCTGAGCAGCAGTTCATAAATCAGAAGATGAGGCCTGGCTCAGGGGTACTGGCTGTTAGAGTCATCCCCGATGGGCCAACAAGAGTTCTGCAGGTGAAGCTCCTTCATTAACTTCAGTCTAGTTTTGTTATTTGCTTGTACTTGAAATGCCTTTTTTTGTATTGCATCTCTGTGTTCTTACAAAAATATAACTTCATAATGATATGAAGAGGGAGGGGAATGTCATAAAAGAGAAATAATTGACACAAAAGTTATCATTGTACTTTATAAAATAATTTTAAAAAAATAACATAGGACAACATAGCTGTTGTTTATAAATAATAAAGTGATCACTCTAGTAATGTATTTGTTTATCAGATAACAGATTCTAACCAACGTAGAAATGATCGTTTATCCAGTGAAGGAGATGAACTTCCAGTTACGGAACAAGATCTACGCAAGTTTAAAAATCCGGATACAGAGCAGGAATTAGAAGTAAGATACTACAACTATTATCTCTCTATTTTACATATTATTTTCCTTTCTGGATTTTAGAGAGGGCCTTGGGGAGGGTTGTTTGTTAGCTTTTCCTCATGGTGACCTCTTGTTACGAATTTGTAGATTTTCCTGCTAAAACTCGTTCTTAGAAGTTGGGTTTATATGTCTTAAGACCTCTTTATTCGAAGACTAATTGTAAATGAACTGTTCAGCCTCTCTGGAGATAAGTCTAAAAAAGTAACTTATTCACAGAAGTATGTATTCAGTATCACAGGGTTTTCCAGTGTTGGTTTGTTAGTGGACGGTTTTTTTCCAGCTTCAGATACTCTTTTTTCAGGTGCTTGTGAAACTGGAAGGTGGAATAGGATTGTCTTTGGTCAACAAAGTTCCTGAAGAACTGGTATTTGTGTGCCTCACAAGAATTAATGTCCACTACACACAACTCTCAGCAAGTCAGGTGTTAGAGCTCAGTGTGCAAGACATACAGGTATTTCCCATTTTCAAACAAATGTATTTGTTCATGGGTCTTCCCTGGTTTTTGTTGTCATAATAGGTTTGAAAAATGTTTCAAGCTGTTACTAGTATTTCAATTCCTAAATACAGAAGTTTTGATTAGCGTCAGTGTTTCTCTTTTTCATTGTTCTCTACTTAAAAATAATTGAGACAATGATACATTGTATGTCATGCCTTTGATTTCTGTTAGGCAAGTTAGAATCTTTTGTGTTTTGAAAACTTCTGATCAAGATTTTTCTCCCTTCCTGGTTCTTGGTGCTTTGTCATTATGTAGTGAAAAAGTAGCCATTGAGAGCAGGAGTCCTGATGTTAGTAGTACTGCAATATAAACCATAGAATCATAGGCAAATAAGACAAATATAAACTTTTTTTTTTTTTTTTCCCAAATAGATTTTGGATTTCACTTTGCAAAGTTTTGCCTTAACCTTTCCAGTTCAGTCTTTACAAATTTTGGATTTCACTTTGCAGAGTTTTGCCTTAACCTTTTCAGTTCAGTCTTTACAATTCAGAATTCACAAGTTTAACTGGAAACTGTAGAAACTGATGTTATTCTACTCAAAACCTCCTCTAATTTATGAGAATTCTGTTCCCAATATGTAAGGTTTCTGTGGAGGGGGAATTGTGGATGAAATGAGATAAATGGCTACTTACATGCAACAGTCATACTTTAATGCCAGAGTAGCTTGTCTCTGCTGTTTAATATTTTTGGCGGTGTTTTTTGGAAAAACAAAAAAAACCACAGAGAACATAGCAGTTTTGTTACAGGTTTTGTTTGTTGGTAGCTATAACCATTTTTTTTAAATGGAGGATATTTCTGAATGTTTTTTTGGCATAGTCTCAGTGGTGATGACTAACCAGGAATAATCAGTATCTCCCAGGTGTAGGGACCATGTGTTTTGAAAGCTTTTAAGTCCTCAGTTAGAGAGGATCAGTTTTGCTACTTTTTGTCACCTATTCAGATTTTGTTGCCTGTCTTGTCCACTCTGTAGGTGGACAACCAGCTCATTGGCACCACACGGCCTTTCATGCTCTTCCTGACCCCTAAGATAAGTGAAAACGAGCCTGTGGAGACCAGTCCTGCAGTCCAAGTAAATGCAATGAAATTTCCCAGTAAAAGTGCACTGACAGATATCTACAAGGTAAACCACGACCTTTGGATTGTGCCATGCCCTTTCCTGTTCCTCATTTTTACTAGTAATCTGAATTAAATAATTTGTGAAATATACTTTGTTGAATTAATACTGAATTAAACAATGCTATACACACTTCCTCATGTTCATAGTGTTTAAGGCTGCAGTACAGTGATGAACAGGATAATACATTCAAAAAGATAACATATTAGGCCAGACCCCTGTTTGTTCATGTCTATGACTTTACTTTTCAGGCTGATTATTCTCACCTCAGAATGGATAGATAGCATTGTAGTGTACTGAACCAAAGTACCTATGCTGTGCTTCTCATCAGTTGTGTACGAGGTTATTACTTTTCTCTGATAAACAATCTTGCAGCTTAAATCCTGCATACTGTTGATGGAGTTTGCAAACTTACCCACCAACTGTGGGCCCCCTTGTGAGGGCAAAACCAAGTTCCTTGTCAAAACCTATTTTCTCACTTAGAATTTTCACCCATATATTTTGACGCCATTTTGAAAAGCAGTTGATTTTGGTGTTGGGAAAGAGCAAAGCATCAGATTCTGAATTGTTAGTACTGGGTAATGAAGCACAATACCTTCCAAAACATTGAAACAAGGATCACTAGTTGTAGGTAACTTTAAGTGAAGAAAACTACCAAAGGCACTGTGAAGGTGGGAATCCTACTACAAATCCATTCCAGTGAAAATACTCCATTGAAGTAGAACACATTGCCCTATTTAATGGCTTACATGGATCATATTTCTAGTGTTAATACTGTAAACTGAGACTTACTTATCTTCGTAGCATCTGATGATCACCGCTCGAAAGTTCACAGTTCAAATTGAGGAGAAACTGCTTCTGAAGCTGTTGAGTTTCTTTGGCTATGATCAGTCTGAATCAGGTACCGTATAAAATTACAAAGACCAGTTTTACAGTATACAGAAGCATTGTGATCTTTGCATTTAAAATAAGTTCAAAACACCTAACAAGCTCTTGGCTGGTTGGAAGCTTCCACTGTTGAATGGAAAGCCGGAGAGCTGATGTCTCCAGTGGCCCCTGTAACACTGTTCAGGTAAATTGGGCTTGTTACAGTATTTGGGTAACGAGCCCTGTAACGTGCTGTTGTGCAGCACACGGCGCCTGAGCTGAGCCTCTGTGGGAAGGAGCTCAGTGTTCATCTAAGTTCCTGTATCTGGATTCATCTAAATTGGAATAAAAGAAATTGTGTTATTACTTTAGCAAACCACTTTGTTTAGTAATGTTTGTTTATTTAAACCCAAGGCTAGAAATGGGATCTCTGCTCATTTGTTCCTTGGGCAGTTCCTCTTGCTTAACTGAAGGGAAATTCTGGCTGCCTGACCTTTTAGTGGTGGCATCTGTACCCCTGGCTTGAATTGTAATAGAAGTTTTCTTCCGTTCAGTGAGGCAAGACAGAGCTCTTGAATCTTCTCATCTCACAGATGTTGTTCTAATCCTTCCACTGCCGGGTTTTGTCTGTACTTTGGAAACTTTTTGAAGCATCTGTATTGCAGTGGCAATTGAAAAAGTCACTTCTATTGTGTAGTAGCATGTGTAGGCTTATATAATAAAATAACTATAGCAGGAAAAAACTATTTTTGGCATAATCCAAAATGAGGCTCATAATCAAATGAGCCTACAAATGATGCTCAAGAGCACTGTATCTTGCTAATCCACAGTATCTTCTGAATAGTCTCTGAAAAAATACAAGTATTGCATTTCCCAGTTTCACAGAGGACGAAAAAAAAAGGTCTTAAGTTTTGTTCTTAACCTGTTTACTAATCTGTCCTCTGCTTTGGTTTACCCTGATGCTTTTGCTGGTGTGTTTTTTCCTTACTGTACACTCTTTGTAGTTTATCCACTGATGCTGATGATGTGATCCAAGATTCAGACAAAAGTTATTGTGTCACTTACATTCAACGTGTTTAATTGTTCAACGTGAGTTCATAAGACTTTGTCATCGTTCATCTTTCTCCCTGCCTTCTCACACCACCAAGATGCTCTTACAAGTAACTTATGAGCCTGTTATTGCCAACCAGATTTGGCTCACTCTGCACATAAATTGATTCCATGTAGGCATTTTGTCCAGTCTTTAGTGATCAATGAAAAGATTGTCAGCTTTGCTTGTTTTGTACATTACTTTGATAGCTGAGCATGTGAGGAAGTCTAGAGAAAGGAGAGAGAGGAAAACATATTGCAAGACCATGACTACACATTAGGAAATGTTGCATAGTTATGTTTGGATCTCCTTGTTTCTGTATGCTGACAAGATAAATTAGAAGCAAGATTAAAAGCTCAAATAACTTAAACTATGCATTTAGATTACTTTTTTAATGTAACTACAAATACATTCAGATCTGTGTGCATCTCTGAAACCTGAAAAAAAAAATTCTGAGCCTCAGAGGTCAACTTCATGTCACAAGGCATGAGTAATTTTGCTGGCTACTCTTGCAGTCACACATACTTTTTATTTGTACAGAGAAACTATTAACTCTTTACAGAATATGCATTCCTAACCCCGTATTTATTTATATATCATCTATTCTGATTCCTGTGTTTTGTCTGGATGCAGAGGTTGAAAAGTATGATGAAAACCTCCATGAAAAGGCCGTTGAACAAGGTGGAAGACAAAAGAGATACTACTTTGAAAATCTGAAAATTAGTGTGCCTCAAATAAAGTTGAGTGTCTTCACTTCCAACAAGCTGCCTTTGGATCTCCAGGTACGTTCGCAGTGTGCTTCTGAGTGAAGAGATTCTGCTGTAGGAGGAAAAGGCAACAGAAGGTTTAGTTTACTACTATAAATTTCCATTTACTCTTCTGTTATCTTAGTTACAAACAATAGAAGTTCCAAATACTTCTGTTATTTAATTTGCATAATTTCCAATCTCTTCTGTAATATTCTTTCTTTTTGTAGTTTCAGTGAAGCACAGCCAACTTCATTTAACAACTCACTACTTGACAAAGGATCTTAGTTACATTAATTGTAGCATAAAGAGGCTTAAAGGGAACAACCATTGTATGGGAGGGCTGAGGTGTGAGGATAAAGCTATAATAAGAAGTTAGTCAATTTAGGAAGCAAAAATGCAGGACAACTCTGAGTGATTTAATCCAAAAAAAATGTTGTTTCATTTGCATTGGATGTCATTTCACTGTGCAATTTGGTTCAATATTAAAGTGAATTCAGTTTGTATATGGACTGAGACAGCTGGAAACTCTGGTCCTTTTCATGTGGGAATAAACATTCTGGCACAGTCCTTCAAGTGAACCAGGGATTCCAAATTATAGCAAGAAGGTAATCTCCAGTGTTCCCAGCTTGTATGTTGAGACCTTCCTGGGTGTAATAAGGTGGCAACAACCAGCACTATTTCAGTTCCTCTGAGCTAGTACACTGATTTCCTCCAGGATGGGGGAGTTGAAACAGGGACCAACAAACCATAAAACCCTCTCCCCACTGTGAGGGAACAGAGCTGCTGCCTTGTGTGTTCAGAAAACGAAATTGAAACCCTGACCAGGCTTGTTTGTGCCCTTAATACTGTGGCCATTAAGATGTGCAAGCTTTTAAAGAAGTTTAGTTTTGTGGAATGAGTGTGTATCATGGAGTCCGACTGAGATGACCCAGTATCATCAGTCCTGCATTCTTGTATTGCTTTTACTAAATCCTTGTGCAAAGGAGGACAGTTCTGTGGCCAGCGGCAATATTCCTTAGAGTGTCTTGAATGTGTTTGCATTTTACCTTCAACATGAAAATGCTTGTCATCTTATTATCTCAAATTTAGAGAGAAAAGGCAGTGTTAGTGGTGAGTGCCTTTAAGAAACGGGTAGTGTGCCGTGTTCTGGTTGGATTTCCTCCCACCTTTGATATATGATTGCATAGGGATGTCTTGGCAGCCGCCAGCATTGTTCCCAAGAGAAAACTTGGTGTATACATTTTTTCCCCCTAATGATAACAGTCACTGACTGTTCTGTGTCACAGACAGAGTTCCATTCAGTTCTGTAGCACAGGAGAGTTCGGGGTAGGAGGGAGAAAATAATCACAGTGGAGCCTTTGTAGACGTTTTTCTGACTACCTCTAATGTTTCTATCTTGGCCATTGCCGTCTGGTAATTTGGTGTAGACAGATTATTTTTATTAGGTACCAGTATTAACAAATTTGCCTTATATAATATCTGATAGTTAAACAGGAAATTACTTCCTACCCAAGTGAATAATGAGGACTACTCTAGTTAGTCATCCATTTACTGAAAAAATAAATAGGTCCTTTCTTACTTGCAAACTTACATTAGACCTGTAATTTACCTTAATTGCCTGCAGATGGCAGAAAAAGTCATATTACGCGCTGCCAAGGGTGCTTTAGTGATTAATGTAAGAAGCCTGATACTGGTGGTGTATCTTTTTGCCTTCTCCAGACTTTCTGATGTTGGTGGCTGTGCAGATGCCATTGTCAGACCTGAACCAGAAGGGATCTCTTTCTTTCTTATAAGACTAGTTTTCTTGTTAATTTTTCCAAAATTATTTTGTGTGTGTTTATATATACATGTATAGAATGTCCACATTAAATATGGTATTTTATTTATAGATTGTACAGGTTACAGATGGACCATGGATTAATTACTGTCTTAGTTTTCTTCCTTTAAAATAATTGAAAAGGCTGGTTTAAGGAATTTCAATCAACCACGTAATGTTGAGAAATAAGCCTCAGGCTTGCAGGAAATAATGTATGTTATTCCAGCTCATTCTGACACTTAGTCCATTCATAGAACCTCAGCGGGGTGGAAAAATACCCAGTTTTATCTTCACTATGTATAAAGGAGATTCATTTTGGGTTCTCTTTAATTGAACATTAGAGCAGTTACAGCAAAGTTCTAAGCATGGAGTCTTAAACACGTTTTGTTTTGAAATATTGGTATCAAGAGTAGGAAATGGATTGCATGAGGAAGAGTGTTTAATGACTCGTTATTGAAGAAACACAGTTCTAATCATTGATCACTGCTTACAAGGAAAAGGTTTATGAGTGATTGCCCTCTATATCAAGGCATCTACACGGCAGTGGGAAACTCCTCTGGCAGCTTCAGATAAATTTGGTTTGTTACCCATTTAAAGATTAATTCATTTGGGTGCTGTGAATGAGAAGCAGAGAGAAAAATTAAAGTAGAAATATATTTTATTTAACTAGGCATTGAAAAGCACGCTGGGATTTCCTCTAATCCGATTTGAAGATGCTGTGATTAATCTGGATCCTTTCACAAGAGTCCATCCCTATGAAACTCAGGAGTTTATCATTAATGACATTCTGAAACACTTCCAAGAGGTGAGTGTCACACAGATTTTACTCTGGCAAAGGCTGAACTTCTCTTGATTGATGAGTTCTCTACTCAGGGTGCAGGAATTCCTTCTTGAATATTAAATGTTAGTGCTGTATTGCTGCTTCAATATCTAAAGAAAGAGCATCACATGCTCCTAAGGGTACACTGCATTTTAAGATTAAACCTTTGTTGATCTTACTGGTATTTGTGTTCATTTCTTCAGTAAAACTGTTCATTTCCTCAGTAAAACTATCTGTGTTTGTATATGGTTTTGTTGTGGGTGGGACTTTTTTTAATCAACCTTGTTGGTGTTACGTGATCCGTAAGTGATATCTCATTCTCCATCTTGATTTTACAGGAGCTGCTCAGTCAGGCAGCCAGGATTCTGGGTTCTGTGGATTTCCTTGGCAACCCGATGGGTCTATTGAACGATGTTTCAGAAGGTGTTACTGGACTTATAAAATACGGCAACGTTGGTGGCCTCATCAGAAACGTCACACATGGAGTATCAAACTCTGCTGCAAAGGTAATAATTACGATGTTAAAGTTTGCTAAAGCAATAAGCAAAAAATAGGCAGGAAAACAAGTCAAATAGAATGATTGGCCATCTGTAAATTGCTTTATTCCGGTTAGTTTTGTAAAAATTGTGTTTGAGTGTAGATTTTTCTTCATAAATGCTTTATATATAAACACCTCAGGGATGCCAGAAACTCTGCCGAAGTCAATGAAACCACTCAACACCTTATTATTGATACCCGTATATTTTGCAGATTGAGGGCAGTAGTTAACCAGAGCGAGAGCCTAAATGTTGCTGAAGTCTATGTGAAAATGAACAAACTTATATTTTATTTGGTATAGAATGGAGAGAGTGCATTACAGGAATTTGGGTATTTAAGGGTTTATTTAGTACAACAAGAGTTCTTAACTATTCTTTTTGGGAAGTGATTATGTTGATGTGAATGTCAATGACTATGCTATTGCTTGAGGCTGTTTTATTCTATGCCACACAGCAACAAAGTAAGGAATTCCTAGATTGCTGTGCATTTTTCTTTAGTTTAATTCCAAAGCGTACACAGTGAACCTTCTTTTGTTCTTCTATGATGAGAGAATATGATGATGAGAACCAATGTTATCAGTGAAAATAACTCTCTCTAGTGCCTGAGACAGGTATGGTCTGATGCATCAGCCAAAAAATAGGCAGTGGTTTTGATCACAGTCCGTGCTTGATACTCAGCAAACATATGTTCACTTGGATAAAAAAAATCTTGACATATTTTTGATTACATACGTTGTGTGTCAATATGTACTGTAAATGAAATCTGTGATCACGAGTAGAACTGGAATAATTCTGTTGCCACATAAGGATGTGTTGTTAAAATATGTTTTTGAGAAAAGTCTTTACTTCGTATTATTTGTATTTTCCTAAACTGGTAGGTTTGTACATGCATATTATCATGGTTCATCCTTTCACAACCTATTCTACTTGTAGACAAAGAAGTCTACTTTTTTGCCCACATTAGTGGGAAAAGGTAATTCAGAAGATGAGAAAGGTGAAATGTAGAATTTGCATAATTACAGATAGCTCAAGATTAACGTTACCAAACCCAGTTAAACCACAGGAATCCCCAGGCCGATCTGCTGGGAACTGGGAATAGTGAGGGAACTATCTGGTTCCTGGCATTAGCCTATTTTGGTCAATTTCAAGAAATTCAAACAAAATACCATGAGATTTGTGTCTTAATCCCTTACAAGGTGATCCTGTGGCTCCCAGCGCTGCAAACACCAGCCTGGCCAGGAATCTGCTGGACTGGGCGAGCGTCCGTAGGGCAGTGTCCGTCTGCACGGCTGGGTCTGTCCATACTTTCTACTCCTGGTTCCAGTCTCCTGTGACCCATCCTCTCCACCCAATAGAGGATGTTTCTTTAGAGCTTCCTTTCTATAAAGTGTTGTTTCCTCATTGCAGTCACATCTGCAGCAACAGTCTCATAAATCTTTCTTTAAAAGGCACGAGCCTTCCTACGTTTCCCACAAGGGCAAGGTCATTCTTTGAACTTTGGAGTCATTTGTAACCAAGGGGTCTGTGAAGGAAGATTTTCAAAGGCAGGAGGGCGGCTGGATGCTGAGGTCCTTTCAAAATTCAACGGGAGCCGAGTGCCTGCTTCCCATTTATACCTTTGAAAATCACCCCAGATACTATTTATTTGTCTTCCTGGGTTATTTTTTATTTTCTCCTTAATAGATGCAAAATGTCTGTGATGCAAGTCTCACACAGTTTCCTTTTAAAACAATTTTATATGGATTATGTATTTGTCCTTTCAGAACAAGGAGAGAATTATATCCTTTAGGAAGGTTAATAGTACCTTGTGAAACTGTCCAAAGGTTGGATCTTAATTCTGCTACATAAAAGATGACAGTAAAAAAGGCTCAAATAATCAGGATGAATTCTTCCCTGCATATTGCACTGCTTTTGGGCATCTGCATCTGCTAGAAAACTAAGCCAGGAATGTCATACAATAAAAAAAATTGATGTTTCAAGTGCAATTTGTGAAATGTTAAACTGCACATGGTACAGCATAGAACTTTTATTCCTTTATACATTACTCCTTAGGAGCGTGTCGAGGATATAGGAAGTTTTGGTAAAGAAAAAAATGGGAGGGGAGAAATGATTCCAATTATTCAAGAAAAACATGACTGAAACAGTAGATCATTTTTATCTTGCTGTTGGTGCTCTGTGTAGGGAGAGTATTTTTAAGTATATTTTCACTGCATAAATTTTCACCTGATTCAGCTGCGCCACAGAGACCCTCATCTTTGCAGTGTATTTCGTGGAGCTGGTAACTAATGCAGCTGAATCTGGAGGAGCATATAAACCAGGGGCTGGAAAAAATACCTGTTTGGGTTGGTTTTGGTGCTTTTAAAGTATCCTAAATTAAACTCTCTCCTAGGTTTTAAGATGAGTTAGCTTTTAAGGTGTGAGTAGATAGATAAACTTTAATACTACAATCATCACTTTAGAAGTAACACTGCTTGAGTGAACTGGAAAGTAGGCTCTCCGAGTTGTATCTGGTTTTGTCATTTTATTGCTTTTCTATTTTATAGTTCTGTTGATTATCCCTGTAATGGCTTTTCCATGCATTTCAGAACGCGCAGTGGGTAATGCCTTTTTTCAAGTGGAGAGCTGCAGTGTATTTAAGTTGGCACAAAACCTTAGGTTAAATAAAGTTCACTACAGACACTTTTGTAGTTTTTATCCCTTGGAGACTCCAAGTTCTGTATTTTAAAAAGTTCTTTGATCCTAAATATAGACACCTGAGGGAATTTCATTCCCTCTGAATGGAGACTTCTATAGTTGCCATATGCGTAGAAATGTCTTACATTCTTGGCATCCATGCTTTTTTTTTATTTCCCCCTTTAGGCATGATAGTACTAAATCCTTAATTCCTGTTTCAGAGGTGTTTCAATTAGAAATGCATATTGAACACTGAATTAGCATCTGAACAGAATGTTCTGTACCCTGTGCTCTCCAAAGGGACAATGAAGCCTGGTTGTGTCTCTTACTGGCAAATGGGTGTTGTGCTGACAGAGTGAGATTCCTGGTGGTAAAGGATGGAAAAGATGAATCAGCTCGTCAATACTGGATTTAACTTGGCTGATTCCTCAACCCTTACAAGGAATTCCATTATCTTTTATGAATTACGAGCACATAGTAATGTGGTTATTAGGACTCTGCAGCTAGGTTTAGTTTCTGGATATATACATATATATAGGATGGAAATAATTGGTGTGTCCCCCCCTTCCTCCTGAAAAAAAAAAAGTAATTTAATGAACTTATTGAAAGAGCTGAATTTTCATACTGAATTTTGAAGTTTCCGGTGAGAAATTTAGTTAAGGAAAGTCAAACACCAGGCAGAGTTGTGTTCCCTTGTTAGGTTTTAGTGCAGGCTTCCAGAGCTCGGAGAGGCAGGAGTCCTCTGGCTCGGCAGCAGGCAACTGGGATCCCTGACTTACAGACAGAACCTGGGATTCCAGACTTACAGACAGAACCTGGGATCCTAAACTTACATTGGAGCTGCAACAAAGAGTAGGGTGGGTGTTTGTTTTCTTTCATGGCTGAGGAGGAAGCACAAATGAACTTCTGCCCTGGGCTTTTATTCCATATATTTAGTTTAATTCGGGTCAGAGTGATGGCAGAGGTGTTTAAGAGATTAAAAGCAATATGAAAAGAGGCAGGGTGTTGGAAAGGTAAGAATATTCTAAAATTAATGAGGATACAAATATTGCTCCAGGTGAGTGTTTGACCCAGAGGCATTTGTAGAAAAGGAGCGTGAGAGCCACACGAAGGGAAATGGGAGTTTTAAACCTCCTTGTAAGATAAATCAAAGCAGAATCTCAAGTGGCTGGCAGTGACAGAAAAATAAAGATAACTGAATGGAAAGTGAAGAGGAAGTAATAAAGGGGTTATTTAAAAACAAATCATGACCAAGTGTTTGACTTGCATGAATGTTAACTTTAACAAAACTGGCAATAAATAAGGTGAGGAGTGGATACAGCAGAGCACAGAGGGCAGGTACAATTTAAGCAGGTTCCAGCCAGAACAGACAGGAGTGTTTCCAAAGCAGCCAAAGCTGATGGTTCCTTTTTCTTTAAAGCTGCTTAGTTTATGTGACCAACCGCTCTTATTTGATACTATTCAGAAGCAACAACAACGGGCATTCTCACATCTTTGGTGACACTATTGTTCATTAGTTCTAGGAAAATTAGCTCAAAGTTCAAGGAGCTGAAAAAAATAATCCTATCTTGGTGACAGGGAACTTGTGGCAAAAGCCTTTGTGTATGAAGCCTGAGAAAGAAGAACACGGTGGTGTTTTCCTCAGGAGAATATTAAACAAAACAGTCAACTGATGTGGTAGAAAGATTGGGGTGGCATTTGGGTTCTGAGTTTCCTGGCATTTTATATTTTCATGATTTTGTTTTAACTCCCTGCTCTTTCACTTAACTGTCACCAGCAGAATGTGTAGAGTCAGTGCCAGTCTCACTGTGGATAGACATGAGGAAGGCTGGAAGCACTCATCTTTCTGAGCAGCTTTAGAGATTTGAATTGGGGTGTTGCTGTGGGAAAGCTGGTGGTCATCCTTTACAAGGGCAGTGCAGTGGTGAAGTATTGAAGTGGTGGGATTTGGCAGTTTTTTCCATTCCTAGAAGTCATTTATACAGCTTGTGTCAACTGTAGCTTTCCTTTTGTTTTCTTAGTGTAACCTTAAGATTTTTTCTCCTCGAGTCTTTCCCAGGACTGGCTGCAGCAGCTGGCTCAGGTGATGTGTTCAGGTGGCACCGCAGATCATCTGTGCTTCCACTTGCATTCCCCTCAGAGTGGCCGTACTGTGCAGGTTGGGCTGAGCAGTGAGGGTCTCTAGGAACATGTGCAGACTATGAGATGCAAAGTAATGGAAATTCCCAGGCAGAGGTTGTCAGTGCTGGGAGGAGTGTTACAGATGAGGCCACGTACCCATTTCCTAGCAGTTTTAAAAGACAGCAAGCTTTATGGCCAATTAGTGACACTCAAAAGCCATGGAAAGTGTCACTTTTTATGTGTAGAACACGTGGTAGCTGTGATGAGTGTCTTTGAAAGAGGTTTTGGGATAAAGGATCATCTTTGAGAGGTTTGAAGTATTACTTTGTTCTTCCTGTTTCTCATTTGTACCCTGGGATGAACCCCATGTGCCGGTGTCCTAGTGCAGAGTTTGCTTGCAATTCAGGTTAAATTCAGCCTTTCTTTTACCAAACTGCTTCTACAAAGTGTTTGTGAACCTGCTTTGACTACGCGAGATTTTTCTGTAGAGAGAGGGGCATGGGTAAGATCAAACACTAATGGTGATTCTGTGGTAAGAACTTTGGTTTATTTGGACTTGTGTGTTAAATGTGCGTGTTCGGGATCAAACTGAGGTGGTGGCGGTAGCTCTGGATGAGCATTTTCCAGGGAAAATCACTCCATAGAGAATGAGAATCCTGGGACAGTGCAACAACTGCAGACCTGAGACGCTGCCGACACAGAGCAGTGAGTGACCATTTTACAACTAGTTTTAAAAAAACAAAAAAAAAAGGAGATTAGAAAGCTGGAAGTTTTACACTTGCTTTGGAGCTTTATTTTGAAGGGGGTTACCAGCTGATTTTCTTGCAAAATAGAAGACAGTGTTCCTGTTCTGCTGACTCCTTGGGGAATTCAGTGAAAAAAGGAGAATTTAAAACGTGGTATGCAAAGTGTTGCCAAATCACAAACTGTGAAATTAGAAATAAACATTTACCATAGAGATGAAACGAAATTTGATCTTAACCTACATATTTGGAAGAGTTAGCATGTCATCAAAACAGGCACATACATCCCAAACGTCACAATTAGCATCTGAAGGAGAAAAAATGGGGTGTGGGTTTGAAATTAATGGCTTTGGTCTTGACAAAAGGCTAACTACACCTCCCCACTCTATATATGTAGTTATATAGATGTGTAGCATAGTGTTAAATAGATTTAAACTTTAAATTCCTTGGCTGTGTATTGCTGAGGAGGGAAAACTCTATTTTTATGCCCCCGGGCGATGGCCAAGGTCCCTGGTGGAGCTGGAGCGATGGGTGCTTGGCCTCACCCCGCACAGGCTGTCGCTGTCGGCACCAAGAGTGGGACAAATTGAGGTGTTTGCGTCAGGTTTCATTCAAAAATCTCATGGAACGCAGAAAACGTGGGGTTTTAAAGAGATCAGCTCCCAGGCCTGGCCGGTGGCAGGTGAGGGAACACTGGCTGGGAGGAGACTGGCTGCTGGGGAGGGAATGGAAATGAAAAGATGGGAAAGACGATGTTAAAAAAAGCAAACAATCTGCCGCCTTCCGTTGTTATGTATTAACTGGGGGAACTGGCCTAGACCCCTTCAGGCTTTCTCTCGGGTTTTCGGTATACAGAGGGGTTTTTCACCCCCCGGTGCAAAAGGGCAAACGATTCCATTCGCCGAAAATAAACAAACAGGGAGACCTTCCGGCTTTGCAAGAGTTAAACCTGGGGGAGGGGAATTATCTGTTAAGAGTATTAGTTGTTTAATAAGGCGCTGTGTCCTCCAGCTGAACCCGCCGGTGACTCTGCAGTTGGGGTCATTCCAAGTTCAGGCCGCGGCTCCGCTGCCTCCTGCCCCGGGGAGCGCGGGCTCCCTCCCGCCGCGGCCCCAGCGCCGCCCGCCCCGCACGGCCCGCCCCGCACGGCGAGCGGGGGACGGGAGCTGGGGAACGCCCCGCCGCCGCCGAGGAGGGGCTGCCCCCCGCGTATCTCCAGCAACGCAACCTTTGGTCGGTGGGAAAAGCCGTTGCCGCCTCCCGGTTGTCAGTAATTTAGAGGGGGTCAAAGTTTGATGTGTCTCTTAAAATGAGAAGCTGATTATAGCGGTTTGCTGATTTAGGATTTTCTAAATTAAGGCTCTGTCGGTTCCATTCATAGTTGCGTTACACGTTTCTCTCTGTGCAGTTTGGCTGGGTTATAAATGCGTTTTGGGCTCAGTCTGAACCATCCTCGCTGTTCAGGACTGTGTTTAACAGGGTGTATTAACACGTGAAGGAAAGCATAAAAGTGTATAGCATTTAGATTTATCTGAATTCACAAACCTTCCTGCATAAATATCTGAGTAATTCTTAAGAGACTGACAGAAGCCCTGCACAAGTGTTGTGTGGAACAGCTTCAGAGAGCTGGGGCTTTTAAATCTGACAAATAAAGAGCTGCTGCTTTTTCAAATACTTAAAGCATTTCAGTTTTTAGCGGCAGTAGAATGTAGAGCTGATGAGAGGAGGAAGCTGTGCTGTCTCTGCTTACTGAGATCTGGAGTGTGTACAGTTAAATACCTGTGCTTCCAGTCTGCAACAACACATGTATTGATTAGTAAAGAAGCTGCTCTAAAAGTTGCTTTTGTGCTAAATCACAGAAATGTATTAAATACCAACCTTGAGACATTGCAATAAAAGGAAGAAAACTTAGGATGAAGAATTTACTAAACAACTTCACCAGCCTCCCTGCACTAGTCAGTATGTGCACCCAAGAATACTGCCTGTGGTTTCTCTTTTTACGCTTTCCAAGGGATAACACTAAGGTTTCAGGATGACCAACTGCTCTAAAACTTCTTTTTAACTGTAACAGACCCCAGCAGTGCATGTGTGTGTGTCTGCTTTGCCTACAGCATGGGCACTGCGAAGGGGTTTGCCTCCATATAGAGAAATAAATGGGTAATTTTGAACTGTCATATTTAACTGTCAGAAGTCAGCATAAAAATTGGCTTCCTCTAAAATACCTGTAATGGGTTGGAGAGATGTAGGAAATAAAATGATAAAGTGATTTTTAGTGATACTGTTAGAGGTGAAGTAGCCACAGGGGATTAAACTTACAGATATGTATTAAATATTTATACATAGCCCATTGTATTTACTATTTACTGTATATGTATTTATTAGAGTTTTACTGTTAGGTTGACAGTGTGCACTGATCTGAGGTGTTTACCAAGCCGTCTCTGCTGCAATGCCCAGGGCTTGTGTTGGCAGCACATCAGGAAGGAGGTAAATGTCAGGGAGGAGAATGAAGCTCCAAACCCCACGTTCCTGCTTAGGGCTGTCAGGAAAAACGTGTCCCACAGAACTCACATTCAGAAATCTGGTAATTGCTGTTCTTCTGTTACCTGTACAGCTCTTCTCTTCCAGGTGGACAGTTAATTATATTTAGGGGAGTTACTGTTGAAACTGTGGAATGACAATCGTCATGGCTAGGGATTTTCCTGTTGTGGAAAATGTGTGTGAGAACTGAAATGACATAATTCACAGTTTACATTAAGGTTTCTAGCTTAAATACATTTTTAAATACTCTTTTCTACCTTGCTGGAATAGCATAGTTATATTTATGCTTCGGTCTCTGAGAACCAGCTTTTGTTGTTGGAGACAGAAGTATGACTACCATCAAGGTGTGGTGGTCAAGGTTTTTTTTGAAAGGTGGTTGAATGGAATTCAACAAATAGCTTCTTTTCAAAAGAGTTCTGCAGAGCAGAGATCTGAGTAAACCCTGGGATTTCTAATGTAAAGGCACTTCACTGTGAGGTTTGCACAGAAGTTGGAACTGACCTATGTTTAATTTCATCACTTTCTCCCTTAAAATTCCATGTTGGAATGTTCTGCTTTGCTCAGTCAATAATATTTGTAAATGTACCATTCTCTGATGCTAGAATTACAATGGAATGTTTGGACTAAAGTCATAATTGTGTATTTATCCTTTTGGGATGTCCTTAGAGAACCAGGCGGTGCCAAGAGCTTAAAAAGACTTTAAAAGATTACTTAAAACTTATTTCCATGCTGTGTGCTTCATGCATCTGGCTTAGCGGGAACATGCAGTACAAAGTCTAGAATTAAGTTTTCATTTGCTTTGAATTCTTCTTGTGCCCCATAAGCCTTATTGTTTGGCACCAGCTTTGATTCACAAACACTGCATATGGGTGTTTTTGTTTTTCTTCTGTTGCTTGAAGCAGCAAAGGATACATTGTCAGTCCTAAAAGGTTTTGCGGCAAAACTTCCTTAATTATTCGGCCTTTCAAAAGAAAAACAAAAACAAATACACATTCCCCAAAACCACCCAGAACATGAGGAGATTAGTTTCTTGTGCAGATAATGTTTCAGCTGCTTTTTGCAGCCCATGGCAGATAGTTAGTATTGATTGGGGACACCAGTCCCAGAGAACAAGAAGTGACGAATCATCTGTTTGCCTGAGTCTCGGAGGCGGCCGAGGCCAGTGAGCCCCGGGTTGTGGAAGGGTAGGAACATTTCAGTAACCATGAAGTGTTGACAGCAGTTTACGTGTTGTTCAAAGATAGTGCTCACAGTAGCAAAATGTCCTGCAATCTGGAGGGAAATGTGAAAATTGTTGTATTTCACCCTCCTCAGGAGGCTGGGTTTATGCCAGAGCACGCAGGCCCAGGTGGAGAAGCAGAATGGGTCATGTTTGCAGCTTGCAGTACGTGTCCAGTTGGTCGCTTCACATCATGCATGAACTGGTGTGGGATGAAAACCAGGGATCGAGTGTCCTTAGATGTAGCCCTGGAAGAGAATGTCCATGTCCCTTCGTAAAGGAGAAATGCAGGAAGTACCATCTCCTTCGGGGACACGAAGAGCCAGAGGAGAAGGAGGGTGTCTGTGAATGAAGGTTGTCTGGAGCTTTTTTGGAGAGATTCTCCTCCTTCTGTCCAGGCAGAATGGATAAGGCAAAGGATCAAACAGTGCATGTCAATGATAATTTGAAATACTTTTAGTACCTGAAATGACAGAAGTTGTAATTAGTAGCCTAGAAGACTAATGCTTTGTTTCATTTGGAGATTATACTGAGTTGAGACTGAGGTACTGTGTGGCAATTCTGCTTCAAGGAAAAGGGGGGGAAATGGGGAGATAAAAGACCAAGTTAGTAATTTCTTTTTTTCATCCACAAGTAGACAAAGAACTCGTTATGGAAATGAGGATGGAGAAGGAGGGGGACTGGTTTTTAGAAGTCCCTTGATTAGTTTAATGTTTGTTCCACGGGCTGTTGTATTTAGTTCTGTTGGCATTTACACAGTCTTAAGTAGGCTTTGAAGTTATCAGGTCACACCTTATTAACAAAAGCTAAGGAAGAGAAGGGTGGATCACACTTTTGTTGTCACCTTTGTTTATCTGGAGAGTATTTTCTGCGTGACCGGGTTAACAGCTCAGTGAGCCACCAACAGCACTCTTCCACAAGTCATGGGGTCTGAATCCCAGTATCTAACACTGCACTTTTTTGTGCTTTAACTTGTTCAAATCTCCCTTCAAAATTTAAGCTGGACTTAAACTGCTTATATTTGTGATGCTTCCTTAGGTTTCTGATCCTGAAGTAACTCACCACTGCTGAATAATGATTATAATGTACGCAGACTGAGCACAAGGCGTGTGGGGGTTTGTGGGTGGGTGGGCCTTTTTATGTTAGAAATCTTCATTTTTCCTTCTTAGTTAGGCAGGTCCAATCCTGTTTGCTGAAATCGGCTTCAGAAGCCATTTCAGGGAGAGTATTTCTGAGGTGCACAGACAAGGATGGTTAAAAATGTTGGATACCCAGCAGTTAGATCGCTCCCGTGGTATTACCCGAGAGGTGACGTGGGTCTCCTTCAGTTCCCGAGTGGGGATGACGGGCACTACCCTCAGAGTCCTTACTACAAACACGAGTCTAAGTGTCCCAGCAGAAGATGGCGAGTGGCTCACTGGCCAAGCAGAGCTCAGCGGGACTCGCCAAGGCCTGCGAGATGACTCCGTTGGTTTATCTTCACTGGCCTTTTGCCTCTAATTGGCAAACTTGATCACATTACATTCTGTCCCTCGGAGCAGGGAAAGTGCTGCCACCGTCCCCAGCTGGAAGCTGCTCCCAAGGGGCCTGTTCACGGCGCCCGCTGGGGTGACCCGCTGGTTCAGGTACAAATGGTGCAGCCCCTGGGAACGGGTTTGGCTTCGGGCTTTGTTAAATGAGGCCAGAAAACAAACAGTAGCCGGGGAGGGGGAGTGGGGGGGTGTCAAAAAGTAATTCAACATGAAGTTCACGTTCAGTAATTGATGTGTGTTGAGTTTAGATTTTGTCACCTGAATCAGGGCAAAATGGAAACATTTCATGGTACGTGTGGTACATGAGAATCCTTAAATTGTTCTGTTTACAGCTGTAATTCAGTGTTATTTTCTAAATAGCACAAACAAAAGTGTCCCCATTTCACTTTGGTTTTACAGTTAATGGAGATGATGACTTTTAAACTGTGTGCATGTGATGTTTTTCCTCCTTACTAAGACACTAATTTACTATTACATTAAAATTCTGTCTGTACACTAAACCAGAATTGTTATGGACTGGTAGGTGTGAGATTCTGCTTCACAGGGGAAGGGAAATCTGAGGCAAGACGGGCTTGTGTTTCCTGGCAGAGCCGGTGCCGTCAATTCCGACTGGGGGTGGAGGAACCAAAGCTGTGAGGAGAGTTTACTGATTTTGATCAATATTAATAAGTTGTTTTCTTCCTGCTGGCTGATTGTTCAATCACACACTAATGTAACTTTCAAAATGTGTTCCTGAAAAATCATTTTCATGCCTTGACAGATTCCTTAATGAGGTTTGAACTGTAAAGGCCTATTGAGCCTTTTAATTTTTACAGCAACTACTCTAATCCTCTTAAAGCAAAGCATTTGTCCAGGAAAAAAAAAAAAAGCCCAACCTTAAACAGGGTTAATAGACAGCTTCAGGTTGGTTTGTATTTCTGGGCTAATTTAGAAAAAGGGAAAAAAGAATCTACATTAAGTTCGCCAAGAGGTCAGGAGTAATTCAGTCAGTGATCACTATGCTCTGTTTAGTGTCCCTGTGATCAAGTCACAAGAAGGGTCATGGGATTTAATTTTCATTCATGTTGTTAAAGTCCACTTGTTCAGATAATTGGAGCCACTGGAGTAGGTTGTCTGTGGCTGGAAAGAAGTATCTAAAATTAGAAAATCATGTTGTTAGTAAAAAAGAAATGCAGCCTTGGAAAAAATGACAGAAAAAGGAAGGGAAGTTGGTCATTGCATCACTGTTTGTTTCTTTTTTCATCTTTAATGTATTAGAATCTGAATTTCACACCAGGTTTTAGTTGTCTTCTGGTGCAACACCTTAATCACAGGGGTTTTAACATAACTAATACGGATGCAAAGGAGAGAGTAGATGCACCAAAGCGGAGCTGAGCAGTGGACGGGGTGGTGTCCATACCCAGTTCCTACCCAGTGAGGTACTGGTCGTGGAGGAGCTGTGATCAGCTGTTACTAAAAAAAATTTAATTTACTCTTGCAGATGTTTTAGTTTCATGTCAGGTGTATTTGTCTTGAAGCTCTTCACGTACCTCTGCAGAAGAAAAGCTTTGTATCTAAATAACGTTTTGTGAGGTTTTGCAAGGCTCCAGCTGGGTCACTGCCACTTCTTTTGGTACGTCCTTCACACACTTCATGTTTTGGGGCCTGACCCCTGCAGCCAGGTTTGACTGTTCCCTCAGGTGCAGCGATGGAAAGCTCGGGGTAACGTGCTTCAGAGCTTTCTTCATGGCACAGAAGCTGGAGCTACTGCGCACGTGGAACAAATTGAGTTGGATAAATCTGTATCTCATACCTAGAATCTAGGAATTTTCCTCAGTACATGTCCATAATAGAAACACCTCTTGTTCTTTTAATAACAGAAAAGGTTGTTCTCTTGCAGTTCGCTGGGACCTTGTCAGATGGTTTGGGGAAGACGATGGATAACAGGCATCAAACGGAACGCGAATACATTCGCTATCACGCTGCAACCAGCGGAGAGCATCTTGTAGCTGGAATCCACGGACTTGCACATGGTAACCCTTTGCTGTCATTTTAACTCATTTCTCTCTTAAAAGAGATGATCAGATGGAAAAGAACAGTTTGTATTAGTATTTGAGGCCAGGGAAGTGGAGCCGCTGTACGCTTTATATTTGAAAGTGAATGCTGGCAGAGGGGGTGGGGAGGGATTGTTCGCTTCGGAAGTTGACAGAAACTACATTTAAGAATCAGGTCTTTTCACGTGTAAGTAAAAGCTTTTTTTCAAATTAAAATGAAATTTCAAAGAAAGTTCATTCAAAACTTTAGTTTCTTTGTTGGGTCATAAAATACTGATGCACACAGACTTTTTGAGGGCCAGATGTTAAAATAAAAATTAGAAAGGTTGGACTGTAGCTTGCTTATGTTTGCTTTCACTTCCAGAAACCAGAGTTTCGTCAGAATCAGGACATCAGTTTAAAGTAACATTTCATCAGTTGGGTTATTTTGTGGTTTTGCTTGGTGGTTGTTGTTTTTTTTTTACAGTCTGCTAAGAACTAGAGAAATGAATTTGTGTAAGAGGCAGTGGACTAGTCATAATTTGGCCAGAATCTCACATCAATTTAGCTCATGATTTATCTGTTCAAGAAAGTTAAATCAATACAAGCCAAGTTTAAATCAAATATTTATATTTTGCATCATCTTGACTGAGTTTGTTTAAATGTCAGTCTTTAGTGCAACTGTTGCAGCCTGTGTAAAGACAATCTGGCTTTCACCAAACTGGCAATTTTTTCCATGCTGAGCAAAGGGCTTTCTGCTGGGCTTTTGTCAGAAAGAGACGCTGCAGGTATTTAAATGGATGGTGAGCAGTTTCTCTCACACCAGTGTGCTGTAAAGTCTGATTTCTGTAGTGTTCAGATTCCCAGCAATGGAAACAACCACAGAAATTTCTTTCGGCAGCATCACAGTTAAAATCACACAATGTCATTTTAAAATGACTGACTTTTTCCAGTAGAGATATGCGCTTTTCTGTCTCAAATTGTATAAGCTTTTGTGGTAATAGAATTTTGTCACACTGTAAGTAACCACTTCACCTCAGAAATGGATGAGGACTCTTTGTGTAAATACAGCTGGGAAATAAACCAGTATACAAATATTTAGAAATACACATATTGAATAGTCTTTTTTCTGTGGGATATTACTGTCTGTGCCTGTATATACTACATATAGGAAGTATGAAGTTATTAGCTAACTCATCAGCTGTGAAGCAGTTTTTGTACTGCATTAAATGCCCAGTCCCTTTCTGTCAGGCTCGGCAGTAAATCGCTTGGGCATCAGCTGTGACAAGGCTCTGTCATTTTTTGAGACAGTGCTTCTGCCCGACTTTGCTGTTCTTGTCTTTTAAGGCATCATTGGAGGACTGACGAGTGTCATAACTTCAACGGTGGAAGGTGTGAAAACTGAAGGAGGTGTCAGTGGTTTCATATCGGGCCTCGGGAAGGGGCTGGTGGGCACCGTGACCAAACCTGTGGCGGGAGCTCTGGATTTCGCATCGGAAACGGCCCAGGCCGTGAGGGACACGGCGACTCTGAGTGGCCCCAGGTCAGTAAGCTGTCTGTATTTCCCATCGCTAATACTGGAAAAATGCACATTAATGCCTTCTGCAATTTTTGGTCTGATTATCTTTCCTTACCCAAAGAAACAATAATTGAATCACATTTACTGAGCTATTATTAGGGATGTAGCTCTTTTCATTCAATTTGCTTTTTCTTTAATAGATGGCATTTGTTGATCCTCTAACAAGAGTGAAATTTGCATAGGAAGTCTGCAACATAAAATAGGAATTACTAAACTACAGCATTAGATTAAAGCAGAATTTTGAAAAGGCTCTACGTAACGAGATTAGATTTCCATCTTGGAATCCTTACGCGGAGTTGAAATGGAAGAGCTCCCCCTGCTCTACCCCCAGCTCCCATTTAGCTGTGTAGGAAACAGCTCTTCAAAGGTTTGAAGAGTTCTGGCATTGGTGTAGTGTCGTTATCTTCTAATTTTCATTTTGAACAACAGTTCTCACTTACAGAAAGTGTGGATATCAGCCTGTACGCCCACATGCTTATCTGTTTCCCCACAGATCTGTGCGTGTACGTCACCACAGATGCTTTGCTTGGCTTCCTCTGTTCAGTTACTACCGTAAGGTGCTCCCTACAAAACAGGATGATTATGTTTAAAGTAAATGAATGTTCATTAGCACTGACTGTGAATGCGGAAGAAGGGAAGGGATAAGTTCTAAAAAGGCTGCTCTGAGAGAAGATTCTTTTGACTCTTTGTGGCCAAGAATTTATGGTAGTGCTATGCCAAGAAGTCCTGGGGGGGGGGGGTGTACACGAGACCCTGTGTGCTGAAGAAGTGAAAGAAAATCCTAAGTAAATTTCTTGGCAGAAAACTTAGAGCAAAATGTTGTTTTTTCTGGTTGTTTTGTTCTTCCCATTTGGCTTTTCCATTTCCTGTGTTTTATTACGCCATGCTTGGGGTCCTGAAGTGTCTACCATCAGTGGTTCCTAAAGAACAATACACTTGACAAAGTGCGAGTGAGGTGCAGGAAACTTTGAAGAGTGAATGTAGGTGCACTTTGTTGTGAAAATGGCAGTGTTTACGTGTATGTCTGAAGTATTTGGTAATTGGCTTGATTTGTAAAAACAAGAGGCTGGGGATTACAGTTTGATACGTACATTTGCATACATAAAATTTCCCTGAGAAAACATCTACCGCTTTGCTTGTACAGGTCTTAATTTTGTGTCTGTACATATTTGATTTATTTAAAAGTGGGGAGAAACACACCCAACTGTGCCTTTAGTTGAGCTGTGGTTTTATTATTGTTTGTTTCAAGATACATATTTAAAATTCACACTTTGCCATACTTGTATGAGGTCCAGCTTGTGCACAGTAGCGACGATGTTATCAGCAGTTGACAATGCAGAGAGCAACTGGGGAGGGGAGGGCCCTCAACCAGCCTTATCTCTCGCTTGTGTTTGCCTGTGGGACATACTTCCCTTTAACTTGTTAACTGTCAGTTAAGAGATGAGGGTAAGACAGATGAGCTGAACCACATTTTTGCTTCCACTAGATTCTGAAATACTGTTGTCACAGAGGAGCACTGTGCAGTGATTTTAGTGTTTACACACACTCTACAAAAAGCTTCTGACCCAGCAACCTTCTACAAGGAAAAAAAAACAAAAACAAAACCAAACCCCCAAACAAGAAGAAAAACCTTTTTCACTCACTGCAATTCTCCAGTCTACAAAATCTGACCAGAACTTATTTTAAATAAAAAATGAACTTAAGAACATGTAGATAATGTAGAAGGGGAAAAAAGCCCTACAAAACCACACCACCAGCTATCAGCAACCCTGCACTCAGGTTTTGTTTCATAAGGGCTTGGGTTTGTATGTGCTTATATAACGAAGCAACCAAATTGTTCTTTTGGGAGTATAAAAAAAGAAACAACAACGGATTTGTACATTTTTCAGACTGCTGTGTACCAATATCCCCCTGCCGCATTTGTTAACTGTTCAAATATGTGTGGTTTGGAATCAAAATAGAAGAGCGTTCCAAAGCCAAGGAGCTGACTCCAGTTGGACACTGGGTTTAAGCGTGCTGGGCCGTGCGGGCTCCTCCAGGCTCAGTGCACAAACACAGCTCACCCCCACCGGCCTGAGTCGATGGCAGTAACTGAGCTGCAGTGCGATTCTGAACTATTGAAGAATGTGAGTTAATAACGTGGTAAGAGCCATCTTGACCTTATCTTGAGACTGACGGCACGTGTGGAAGGTTCCGGTACTGGTGCACAGTTGAGTCAACCAGTTAATTACAGTTGCATTTAAATAGCATGATACATAACCAAAACTTACAGGTCCCTTGGAATTCTCTAATTACATGGCTCAATTTTAAAATAGTACTGAATTTAATCTGCTTGACTTTACCCATTGGATCAGTTCTGAGTGAGATGAAGAATTTTAATTGAGGTTGTAGGCTTTCCTAAAAGGCGGGTTCAGATTCCATTGAGGACACTGAGGACGAGTCCATGGCTTGTGTCACTGTGATCAGGCCGCGGGGACAGATCTCTCTTTTGGCTTCAGATGCACTGGTTTGTACTGGGACTCATGCAGCGAGCACAAGCCCTGTGTTTGGAGCAGGGAGCTGAACTAATAGGGCTGAGATGCAGACGAGGGTTTATAGCTTATGGTAGTAGTTTAAAAGGTGATGTGTTTATAAGTACAAGAATTTTTTTTAAATCTGACTTTAGGCTGGATTTTTTCTAGGCTAATCTTAAAACCTATTATGTAATCATATAATTTATTATTTATGTTTGTTATTTATTAGTAAAGCTGCCTTAATACTTTTAAATTTGAATACAGAAGAAAACATAAAATAGTTGTTGACAATACAGCATGCATCTCATTTATAAACAGTTAATGCCTGTGTCTTCATACCTTTTTTTGAGGGGGTTTTATGTGTTCCAAGTACTCTAATGTCACATACAAGAGTTCTGATTATTTCCATATTTGTCATATACTGCCAAAAAGTCTTAAAGACCAGTTCAGAACAGGAAAGCTGTTATGTCTCTAGATATGCTTGGAAAGCTCTCTCTGAGAAACGTGTTTCAAGTCCTAGTGCAGCACAAGTAAAGAACATTTATATTTAGATGTGTCTCTAACTTAACAAGTAGTGCAGGAAACTGCCATTACGGCGCTCTCTCAGGCTTCTGCCAGGTCAGTGCGAGTGCAAGATTATTCTTGAACTGTTGTTGCAAGGGTTTGTGTTCTTTCCTGATAGTCACAATGTGAAACTTAGAAGTGAGGAGATAACTTCACGACCTACCCAATTCTAATGAATTCTATCGGGGAACGCAGCTGTATTAGTTAAGAATAGTCGGAGATTGGCAAGCCATTAACGGTCACAGAAAAGGCTTGTGTCAATATTTGATTCTTTTAAATGTACTTCACCTGGGAAGAAGCAGCCTGCGCTCGGTGTTCTTTTGTTCACTACTGTCACGCACTCGGAAATGTGCAATGAGGTTGCACAGTTTGAGACAATGTCAACAGCAGGTGATGATTGTTTTTTCCTGTGTGCATCCGTCTCTGTTAGCTACAGTTTCAACTGTAAGGTCAAAAGCAGGAGACTTGAGAGCATGAGTGTCAGTGACACTGAGAAGTAGAAAACATTGTGTGGGACACCAACTCCGCCAGTAGACTGCAAAGAGAATACTCTCAAGGTTCTCAAGTTTTAAAGATAAATATTGCTTGAACCTTAACACCTCCGTATGTGTCCCAGATTCCGTCCTGACCTTGGACTTGATCTAGATCTGACATCAAGAGTCTCTGCAGAAATGTCAGTCTGTGGGCCACCACTCTGGTGAGCCAGACGTCATTCTTCTGGTAAGCCCTTCCTAGAAGGGCTGGAAGCCAGAGAGACAATATATTTATCAGCTCGTGTGTTGTGAAACCTGGAAATGCTGTGTACAGGGCAGTTTAGCTGATTTATCGGTCTAATCTGTAAAGGACCTGGGCAGTGTGATTTCCTTCATATCCTCTTTCCTCTTTTTGTCCCAGTGGGATAACAGGTCTTTATAATGAACTGTTTTCTCAATTGATCTGTTTTCCAAGTTTTTCCATTTCACTCCCGTGTCACCCTGTTAAATGGCTGTAGACATTGGCTTTTCCTCAGGGTTAGCCCTACCTCCCATCTTCAGCCACTGCTGAACTGGATTTTATGGGTTTACATTCTTCTGTCATTACTCTGTCCAGATTCTTCCATTGCTGTTGTCAAGTTCCTTTGAAATCCCCCCAGTCTGTAAGTTCCCATCACTGCTGTGTGAAAAGGGACCGTCGTATCCCCGGCCTGTGACAAGCTGTGCTCTGCAAGTCATCCAAAATTGTCTTGGCTGGTTTTACTGCCATATCACATTGCAAATTGATATCCAGTTTTGTGCTTGCTATTTTCCCCCAAGAGGGTTTGGGTTTTATGTTTTGTTTTATTTTACTGCTTTGCAAGTATCTCCTCATCATTTAATATTTGTCTTCTGGATTATTTTTCCCCAGATGAACCAGGTTGCAATTTTGTAGGTTGAATCCCATTTCATTTCCTGCCATATTTCTGACCTCTTCGGGTTCTTTAGTGCTTCACTGTCCTCACTGGAGTTTTAAACACCTCTTAGTTTGTCCTCTCCAAATCTAATTTTACATTCTGCTTTTACTAGATCCTTGAAGTTAAGCGCGGCTGGTTTTGTGCCCACACGTTTTGCAGCACCTCAGCAGACACTTCTCCCCACTTCAGTCACTTTCCGTTACCAGCCTCACCTGCTCGTTATTCTTCTAAGACGTACATGATCTCTAAATAAACGAAGCTACCCTTAAGAGTGAACAGAAATTGTTCTCTGTTCCTTTTGCCTATTGAAATAGTGCTTCTTACTGCCGTGAGATGATTGTAGCTGTGACTATGGATTTCTTTTCTACAGCTTTGTGTAAGAATAATTTTTTTTTTCCTTGCCTTTACTCAGAATTATTTTCCAAAGGAATGACTCGGGTCAGAAAGAACCGCAGTGTTCCCTAGACTACACAGAAATAAGTCTCATGTGCTGTACATCAGGCTTTTTGTCAGAAAAGTCTCAAGCACTGATGGTGTCTGACTGTGAGTGGAATCCTGTCGGGATGGCTTTGCTTGTTCCCTGCACCCCTCTGTCTCCTCCCCCGTCCAGCCCCGCGAGGGAACGGCAGCAGTTGAGGCGTGTGGGTCCTCTTCTGGAGGGACTAAAACCCTGAGAATTGCTGCCAGCCCACACTTCCCTGGACTTCCCAGTCTCAACGTTCTCATACAGTGACTAATCCTAAAGAAGTCAGTCTTTAGTTAATCAAACTTATTATTTCAAGAAATAGAAATACAGTTTTTGAAGTGAAAATTAGAAGTGACTCTAGAAATAAAGGAAATCAATGATTGTAGACTTAAGCCCAAGAACTTGTGCGTGTGAGAAGGGGAGGGGGGCAGCTTTTTTCCGCACCCCCTTCCAGGACTGATGGGCACCTCACAGGCTTTTCCCTGTGCCCCTCTAGGACAGAGAGCTGAAGGATGGTGAAGTGGGAGCACAGCCCCTGTTCTTCACAGTAAAGCAGAATTTGCGACGCATGGTTTGTTCCTAATTGTTCACTGTAGGAGAGCGCCGATAGCGGCTGAGCACCCAACAGGCATCCGGGTGGTTTGGAGAATCGAAACTGCGCTAACGTATCCCTCTCCCTTTCTTTTTAGAAGGTTGAATGGACATTAATTGGTCTCTGCTGTAAAACCAAACTAGAATACTTTTTTTGTGCACTATTGCAATTACCTTGCTTTTTCTCTGAATACTGTTCCCAGGAGGTTATTGCTAGGTGTCTGCAGTACTCGATACCATGTATGTTTGGAATATTTGGGAAATCAATTGTCTTTACAGTTGGTTGTCTTTTGTTGCCATTTTTGACCTTGACTCAATTTAACTGTTTGGAAGGAGTGGAAAAAACAATTTGGACCTACATCAGCCACATAATACTCATTAATATCGTATGGATGGGATTACTTTCACCTCTGCTGTATATGAATAGTTATAATTAATAGGAAGTTTAGAAATATTAATCATACAGTTCTTACATTTTATATATATTAAATCTGATTAGCCTTTGGAGCTTATGAACTGGATTTTGACACTGCCCCAGCAGTGTCTGAGATAGGAAAACTTGAAAACTTATGTTTAAAAAGCCTCTTTTTTGAGCCCAGGGGTCAAAGTTTCTGAGGCTCTTCATTAGAGCCCTTCTTTGCATTTTACTTTCTGGGGTTTTATGCACCCTACGATTAGCAAAGAAGTTCTAGATGGTTTACATTCCAATTGGGAGTGCTAAACCTTTAGTTACAACTTGTATGACAGTTTAAAGCCTTTTGGCATTGCCGTGACAGAGCGTGTCCCACCCATCGAACCGAGCAGGAGCCTGGTTTAAGCAAGCTGTGCTTTCACCATCGGGGACGTGTCTGTTAACACCGAGAAGGGAAACTTCATGAGAGACTGAGCTGTCATTCTAAATATTCAAATTATTCTATTTTGTAAGTAGAAAGGATTTTCCACTAAAACATCAGCTTTTAACTTGACATCTGTCAAGTCGTCTGTCCTGTCTTACTGGCAGAAAAACACCCTGGATGCCTTCAGCCTGTTGGTTAAGGGACAGAAAGGGACGGGGCACTGGAAGGGGACATTGCGAGGGGAGGACACGAGTGAAAAAGGAAGACATTAAAGTGAACAATGGTGAGTAGTCAGCCAAGCATAAAACATGAAATGATGTTTTTCTTTAGATGTCCATTCATTGTTAGCAACAAATCCTTTCAAAAAAATGAATGGGGTTCTTGCTGTGGTAGTCTCCACAAAACCAAAATATTTACTAGTGCCTTGGTAAGTTACAACTAGGGGGAAGTGTGTTTCTGTCACCGCAGGGAAGGAAACTTGCACAGCTTTTGCATTACCAAAGGCTGCTGGGTTCAGAACAGCAACCAGATTAACCTTGATTTCATCGCTTATAGTAACTGGTTTGGAAGAGTGCGGGTTCGTGAGGACAAGGCATTGTGTTGTGTTAGGCCAGTCTGGTACGACAGGAGGGGTGGCAGAAAATGGCCAGCTCGGGTAACCCCTGCGCACGTCTGAATGCCACGCTTCCAAAGACCTGGGGAAGCTGCTGCTTCTCAGGACAGGCAGAGTTTGCAGCACGTAACTGATGTTTTCCAGGTAGGTTAAACCCAAGGTGCTGCTGCCTAAGCCTGACCTAGGCCTTCAGTCCATTAAGCCATTATGAACTTTCCTCTGAAAGGAGTTGATAAATCCTTTGTTGGATTTACCACAGATTTATCCTACTTCTTATGCTTTAACTGACAGTTAAGAGGACTGCATTTACTCCGCAAATGGAATTCTTATATGGTGTGCCCACTTCACAGCACTTTTATTTATTTAGCTATTAACTAAAAGAAATGCATCTAGACAGGGAGAAAAATTTATTTCCTTAGAAAATACTTCTATCTCTAGAGCCTGCATATTTTATCTAATGATCTTAGATTTCAGCAAAAGCTTTTGGCCACCAAGGCCAGAAGTAAAAAGGAACACCTTTTACCATGTTGTATGTTTCCTGGTTTTTAATCCTTCCTTATTCAGAAAGTGCTCTGTTATTTGATGCTGCTGTTATGGTGTAGTCTATGTAGTAATTTTTTGGGCTTGAAACAATTACAGAGAGCTACCAATTTAACTAGTCTGCAATGGTATCTCCTAGAATAGCATTGGAGAGACTTTGAAAAAGAAAAAAAAAAAGATGCTCATGCGTGAGCATCAGCAGAACAAAATAAAAACTCATCGAAGACCAGGCAATAAAGTGTTCACAATTTCCATTCACAAATCTACTTGCACAGAATTAGGTGGGATAAACCGAAGGCGTGCGCACACCAGAAAGGAACAAAAGCTTTATTCAAAACAGACGTGTCTGTTGGAATGTGGCAGAACAAACCAGCAGACTGCATTAAACCAGTCGGACTCAATCCCCAGAATTGAAAAAAATTTAATACGCATTCTGTGGGGTTTTATAATATCTTTTGGCCCTCTTAGTAGTATTTTCAGTTCATAAAAGTAGTAGGAAAGATGAAACTGGTGTAATGCAATAGGAATATAGCATTTGTTTGTTTACTTGTTTCTAAAGCGCAAATGGCATGAAGCGCTCGCCAGGGCAGTGGCTGCATGACCTCATGTCCTGAAATACCTGCGTCCTGTGCCAAAGGGGTGAAGTCTGGTACAGTCGGTCTGGGGCAGCTTTCTGGGAATAAGTTTTACTGGTCACATACTGAGGGAGGTAAGCACGTACACTTCCTGTACCGAAGAACAGATACACGGGTGGGTACCTTGTGTCCTGATCCTTGTGGGCTTCCCTCTATTTGTTTCTCCTGCGTTTATTTGGAATACTGTCTTTCAAGTTGTGCTTCCATTTGGTTTCACTCCAGATGCTTTTGCTTTGAGATGATGTTAGTTGTTTCTTTACAGCCTTAATTTTGTGACCTGTATCAAGAGGTGGCCTTTAATTCCCACGGTGAAACGCTTTGAGTGTATCTGAGCATACCCAACGGTGGACTTTTTCCATTCTGAGACCAAATGTAAAGACGCAGAAAATGCTTGTTATATACGAGATGAAAAATTGTATTTCCAGTAGGTTTGTGTCGTACTAGAATCACTTGCTACATCCTCCTCCCAAGAACAAATACCGTGGCGTCAGGTTCTCTGAGGTTACTCTGCATGTTTAAAGCAGTAAAAATACTAAACTGTGCAGGTAGTACTGTTTGTACTGACAGCTTTTCTTTTCAAATGAAAAGATACAGCATCTCCCTAAAACCAATACCACTTCTAAGCAGTATTTTAAGCCAGATTAGTTGAGGTGTGTATTTACGTAGTAATTACAGGTTTACTTGAAAGCAGGGGACCTTGCGGCAAGGTATGTGCCAACGCGCTGCGAGGCTGTTTACCTGTTACTAGAGATTTTTTTTTTTTTTTTTTTCCTTTGTCGTTAACGGGGAGGTTTTCTGTTCAGCCCTAGTCCCAGGGCCTGCTGGGATGGGGTTTTACACTTGTGCTGTCCTTTTGCCCTTCCACTGAACTCTTTTCATTTCAGTCATGAGCAAACAGTCAGTGCCTGAACTAACAACCCTGCAATCCTCCAAAGCACGCCTCGCTTACAGTACCAAACAAAGGGAGGCCCGCGTGGGCCGGCCCAAGCCAAGGAATGCAGCTTCGGGGTTCTGCTCCATAAATTTAACCAGCACGACAAAAAGGAGATAATATGAGCCTTCGTGATGATCTGAAAGGGGGAGGTTTGTGTCCCATTGATTGCGGTCTGGCCTATTGCCAGGCCCCGAGCCTGACCGACAGTTGAACCATATCGTTAAGGCGTGTAATACAGCTCAAGTCTTGTACAGCAGCCAATGAGTACATATCCAGAGGGCAAAAGTTTATAAAGAGTTGAGGCTGTCCTGTTTAACCCTCTCACACTGCATGTAATATATACTGCTGCCATTCAGAAATAGTCACATTGCTATTAAAAATGTAAACCTTCAACTTTCTTTACTTGGAAAAAAATACATGTGTGTCTGATTTCTAATGTGCAGCAGATTTATAAAGTGATCTGAGAAAAATATGTAAAACTGATCTTTTTTAATTTATTTTTTTAGCAAAAAATATCCAACGCACTTTTTTTTCCAGTACTGCTTTATTCATAGTTACTTTTTTCTTCAGAGATGTCTTCTGGGTTGTTCTACAAACTCTTTGATGCAGATGGAGCTATTTATTGCCTTGATGTCACCTCATTTAGCATGTGGCTGGTATTTTTATAGATAATTTTTTCACCTAATGTTGCTGTTAACATGTGGAACGCTCTTTATCAGTTCTGTAAGTACAGCCAGCTGATCTGAATTGTTCCTGTGACTCCTGACTTTAAAGATGAAAACAAACTTTCTGAGTATCTTTTTGTTAGGTGAAGTCTGTGCAGGACTTTGCTGTGCCTGTTGCAGCCCCGGCTGTACTACCTACCCCTAGCAGGGACGGTCCTGGTGCTGGGCAGGGGCTCCTGCTTTGCTTTTTACCAAGGAGAGGATTTGCTCTCCCAGAAAGGTAGGAGTACAATAGGGAGACCTTTCTGTTACACTCCAAGTGTGTTACGCTCGAAGTAAAGCGACTCCGCGGTTACCAAGGGGCACTGCCTGGCCAGCATTGATGGGGTTTGATGGGACGTTATAAACATGAACACGGAAATAAGCTAATGCTCTATCTGCTGCATTGCCCTCCTGTCAGCAGCCTCTGTTCACAAGTTCTAATTGCTCACGCTGTGCCCTGAGACCTGTCTCCTGAGGCAGAGGAACGTTATGGCCCTGGGCAATTTAATCTTCACTAAGGCATGTTCAGCTCATGTGTTTTCAGATAGTTGTTTGCAAGAAATCCCCACTAAGAACCGAATCTTTTACATTGAATCGGAAGGTGAATGGGTGCATTTTTCAACAGGTTTGTGAGACAGGAAACTTTAAGGTGACAACTCCAGTCATCACTGATCAGTACGGGAAGGGTCTGGGAGAAACTGGAAACCAAGATGGCAGTGTTACATTTTCTTAACTTCTTAAGTTTGATGATACCAGTGTGCTTGAAAAAGCATTTGTTTGCTGCCCAGCTATTAGTCAGAAGTGGAGCAAGTGCCCGAGGGCTGACCACGGGCTGATGCGCAGCGTATGGCTGGTGTCAGTGCCACACAGGTGCCCAGTACACAAGCACACACAGCTTGCACACATCTCACATTTGTAATATGCACATACATCGTAAGAACGTGCCCTTCAGGCGAGTACATCTGCTGCTTTTAAAGAAGTGGTGCTTGATGTCTTCATTAAGTTCTCAGCCTGCTTTTGAACTTGGAGCCTGACGAGGTGAGACACAATCATAAACCCAATGAATAGTTTTCAAGTTTGTTTTGATCTTGTATACGAAAGGCAGGGGATGGGAGAAGAGCTACATCTCTAAGAAGTTGGCAGGAACGACCTACATGATAAACAGTTGCTTCTTCAGCATGCTCTAGTTCTCCTAAAAGTGTACTGGGTCAGATAAAGGTCTTCAGCATCTGAGCTGGTAGATCCCTCAAAAGAGGAGGGATTTGACTGTAAGTGGGAGGCTTTAACCCTAGGCACCATTTATTTGCGTGTTTCTGCCTGAAACTAGCATTTTGGGAACACATTTAACAAGCACAATATATTCCATGCATTTGCTGGAATAAACGGTGCATATAAGCTTCCTCAGATATGCAGTCAGCAGGGAGCTGTCTGGCTCATGATTTTACACATTCTTGCATCTAACTGAGACATTCTAATGCCAAATCCAACACTCGCGCTGACTGCACTGCGTGTGCTTTTTAACACACCTTAAAAGCATCTGTGTATCTGAATCGGTGAACGAATTCCGTCACAGAGCTGTGCCAAATCTCTGGGTTCAGGCATCAAGTCTTCAAGAAATTATCTGTCTGTCGGGAATTGCACCTCCAAAGCCCAACACTGGGAAGGAGGCAACTGTACTTACCCTTTGAAATACAGCCTTACTGTCTGCCAGAGGAGTCCCAACGGAACATGAAATCCCGATTGCCATAGGCCTTTCTGAAATAGGCCCAAGTCGTTTAATGTTCTCAGTCGCAGAGAACTAGCACATAAAGACTAATGCTGGCTGTCCCCTTATGCTCAGTAAATGCAGGGGACACTCCTGCATATCAGGGGGTTTTTTAGGTTAATTTTTAAGGTGTATGTTGTTTAGCATTTAGTTGACTCTGGCACTTCTGAGTATGCTTTACACTGTGCCCTCCCTTACCCATCCTTTACTGTCTTAGTTCTGCTTTTTGTGGGAGTTCTGTGGATGGGATGATGATAGAGATGGCTGCAGGTGCAGTTTACTATGGAACTCGAGCAACTGTAGTGGATATTTTAGTTGTCGTGTATTTAATGATAGATGTAAGGCTATTCCTCCTTTCACTTATCAGATTAAGTCCCTTCTTAATGTCTGAAATGCACTAAAGCCTCCTTAGACAAAGCACTCCCTGTATTTATAAAGCAGACTTTTTCCAGAGCCAAGAAAGTAACAGGTTTGATATTATTTCTCCAGAATACTACCAGCAATTGAATTGTTTCATAGGCTTATATTACCTGCCAATTTTCCTTTGTTTGAACTAAGGTTGTTCTATAATTATTTCAAGGGGATAAAAATTGTTCCCAGGCTGGAAGTCAGTATGCCAAGTTACAGCCCAGAGCAGGCTTTATCAATAAACTTTATGCAAAGCTGAAAAAACAAGTTTATAATGGAAACACTGACAGAATTTGAGCTATACCAGAACCAGTAAGTTACTGCTTTAAATGTTTTGGAATGATGAGGTTGTTAAACTGGAACACCTTTATGAATGCGACACACTGATGACAGTTGCTGGAAGTTTTGGCAGCAAGAAGTGGGTTCAGCTGAAGAAAATTATTAAGGGGGAGGGGTGGGAATGTGGGGTGGGGCTGTGGCCAGAGAGCTCTCTCTGGAGGGCTTACATGGGCGATTCGCGCACCAGTTGGTCAGCTGGAATGGATGTGGGGGCTGGTGACGGGCAGTACAGCAGAGCCTCTTCCATCAAATACTGGTCTCAGATGCCAGAACTGCATCTCCTTGCACTTAGAGCTGGTGTTTGTGCAGGATTTGGGATGTCCTTGCACTTCCACTTATGGATCAAAATCTGTGTAAATGCTCAAGTTGGGCTTTTTGAAGAGATCTGGAGTTGCCAGTGCTGTGCTTTTGCCCAGACAACAGAATAGAAATTCCACAGATACACAGTTTAAATGAGAAGTTGTAGTGATTGCTGTTTCAGTCATAGGGTTTTTCCTTGTTGCTTTTTTCTCAGAAGTTGCTGAATTTCCTGAAGTTGTTTTACTCCGAGTAATAATTCTGAGTGGGATACAGAGGAAACTGAAAGATGTACACACACTTCTGTTTATAACTTTCAAGAGCAATGTTTTGTTTTCACAGACTATCATCTGTTGGTATACAAAATGTGATACCTTCTGATTTTTATTGTTTTAATGTCAACGCAATCTGGGTACACTTCAAGGAGATTTTTTAGGTCCGAAAGACACTCGAAGATTAACAGTTACCGTTCTCAAAAACACTGTGTATTTACGCACCTCAGCAAGAATCGCACCTACGTATCCAACAGTGTAAACCTGACGGTGAAGGAACAAGGTTAAAAGGAATTCTGTAAACCATGTGATGTCTCTTGTAAGAGGTTTTTTTCAATCTAAGTTGGTAAATAATTATCATTGGTAATACCTGAACAGCATCGATGGGTGAGTGATGTGCTCTATTGCAAAACTTCTGGCTTAAAACTGGTCAACTGAATCACAAGAATTCTGTGAACTGTTAAGCAAAAGCCAACCAATTAACACCGTTAACTGTTTTTAGTGTTGCATGCAGCCATCTGAAATGAGATTCTCCAGTGTTCAGCTTTGTCTCAACAGCGAGGAACTGGAGTGTGTGCCTCAACCTTGTGACACCATTTCCAATCTCTTTGTGTCTCCATTCAGCAGCACTCTTCCCTGCTGTGACTAGTAGACGTGAGGGCATTTCTGTCTTGTGTTGCCTTTGTGTGCTTATTAAAAAAGAATCAGCAGATCTGTTGAGTGCATGTTTAATGTAACACAGATGTGGGCACACCACCGTTCACTCTGCTTTACAAATCTTCAGCTTTTTGCATTTCATCAGTGTTGCTTATTATTTACAGAACGTAACTTGAGACAGTAGAAAAAATTTTTAGATTAAAAAAATCAAGTCGTGTGGAATGTTTTTAGCTGTCCAGACCAAACAGACCAGTTTGCCAAGGGGCTGATGCACTACATCAATGCAATTTATGCTAGTTCTAGTGGCACTTAGTTGAAAAGCAGCTGACCTTCTTATCACTAAGATGAGAATTATCTTTTATCACCAGGACGAATTTTTTATCGTGGAGGAGCAGTGGGAACAATAAGCACTGTACTCTTAAGTACTTCTTCCATTTAAAAACAAAACCAAAACCTAAAAATAACTCACAACCAAACCCACAACTCAGAAACTGCCAAGCCCTCCCGAAATTCACTGTGGTGCCTAGTACTTCTGTGTAGTACTTGTCCTTTCTGTCTGACCTGCTCCTAAGACAGACATTAGAAACCGATGGTCATTGATGGTCTGGTTTTTACGGATTAGGTCTGATTAAAAGGCCCTATTCTTTCCTCATTTTCACAGTTAGCCTCAGTTGCAAAATTTCAGATACCTCTTCTTGCTGTACTACAGCAGGAGATAGCACAGATGAATGTTTATCTGAAAGATGGTTAATGTAAAAACCATTATGCAGCATTGTTGCTCACTCCCATAGGGATGGTTATCTAACCTTCCTGAATGCATACTAGGGCAGTGTCTTAAGTAAAAAGTTATTGATTGGCCAATAGTTAATTAAAAACTACATGATGCTTCAGACATTCACTCTTTAAACTCGTCAACAGAAGCTACAGGTGCTGTAGAGAGCTTTAGCAGCCAAAGGGGGGTGTCTTGGATAAGTGAAATTTTGTCATTTTTCTGCTTTTGAAAGTTAGGAAGTAGGACAAACAGCAAGATGTGAATTACACTGGTTAGAAGTCTTTTAATTTCTTCAGAACTTTGCCTCAACATTCTGCATTTCATGAAGGCAAATGCATACCTTTGTTTATTAATTTGTAAAAATCTAATGCGTAAAACCAGACACTTGTTCACCTCTGGTGTAAGTTCAGAAAAGTAACAATACTGACATGTAACTGTACCTGGTACAGCTGAATCCTGTTTATGCCTAAAAAAAATGTAAGGGCCAGGAGAGGTGACTTGATCTAGAGTCATAATACTTAGCAGTGAAGTTATAACCATTGCATACAGCTGTTATTATGTAGAGTAATTTTTAGTTCTACACAGGTTGTGGAAGTCATCTACCTAATCTTTAGGTTATTCTGATTCAGAGAAATGGTACCACTGGAAGAATATAGTTATAAGACATTGCACTTTTTGCAAATGAGAGAAACTAAGTACCTTCATGCTGCAAATGGCAATTGTCCTACTGGCATTTTTTAGCTTGGATGCATAATGCTGTAATTAAATAATGAACATCTAACCAAAACAAAAGCAGTGTAGCAGGACAGGTAAAGCAGTGAGAACATCTGTCAGCAGAGGTAAAACTGAAAAGTTAACTGGTAACATTTTACCAGCACTGTTAATGACAACATTTGTTACGGTTCTTAAGCTCCTGCTCTGTTTCTCATTCCTTTAGTTGGAGAATTTCCACTCTTCATTTCATCCTCCCCGCTGACAAACTGACTTTCCATCTTAGCATAACCATAGTTCAGCTGCAGTGAAGTCAACAGCTTTTTGTCTCTCCTGAAGTTTCTCTCAGAAGGGATGGGTGATAAGCCCTACTTCTGAGACACTGTAATTTGTTACACAGTTCAGGGGTATAATAATCTCATTAGCAAAATCAGAACTAACCAGATAGTCATAATGTATTAGTAATTTAAATTGGCTGATGTTTTTCTCTGCTGTGCTGGAAAGCCAGTGTCTTTGGCTTCTATACCTTGTTTGCAAAATACATTGTTGATAGCAGCCAGAGCACTGACGGCCAAAAGACACGGAGGGGCCAGTCACCCAATGGGGCGCAGCAAAGATGATACAAAGACACTAAGAGATTCTGTTCCAGTAACATTCACTGCAGCCAAGAAGGGAAGGGGCACAAAATAATGTCCGTCATCATGAAAAGGCAAAGGTGTCAAAGACTCGAAGGAAAACAAATTTTTAAAGGGTGCACGGGTTGCAAGTCTGGGACAGGACTGCTGAAAGGGAAAGGTAACAAGGAAACAAGTCTCCAGAGAAAACATCTGCAGAAAGCAAAGCTTAGAAGGCAAGTACTCTTGTGTGCTATTGCCAAGCAGCTTTAAAAGAAAATGCGTTGTTACATGGGATTTTTTTCCTGTCTTTTGATCAAAAAGGATAGAAGCGGGTCATTGTACAGGATCTTCACAAAGCATCAAGATGAGAAGTAGAGAGCACTGATCAAAAGTGGTGCATTTGCCTTGGAAAATTACTATCAGCAGAGAGATGAAAAAGCATACGGCAGACCCAGAGTGATGGTGCTGGGAAAGACAATAAAGCAGGGCTAGGCAGCCTGAAACACAATTCTTCAGGGGTAGGGCGTTCCAGAAGCTTAAAGGAATTCAGAATATTATTTTTTAACAAAATACTGCTAAGGGAGGAACCTAGCTTGCAGTTCTTTAGCACTGTGGTCAGTACCAACCTCTGATGTCTGTTAGGCCACATGTGTATGTCTTTTATTATTGTCATTTTTTAATAGACAGCGAAGAAAGGTAAAGTCTGCTAAACCCTACTACAGACTCTAATGAACTGTGGATTTTTCTTTTGTCTTAACTGCATGTGCCTATTTCCACAACCCTTCAATTTTCAAACTATTGACACTATCCATCAATGTGAGCTCTCTCTAGGTTGATCCACTCTTGTTTTCTGCAGAGAGAAGAAACAGTCAAATCAGTAAAACTCTGCCAATAAATGATACCAAAATCTGCAGACAGTATAGTCGGTTTAGGTTGCTCTTCCTCCTATTAATTTAGTACACTGCCTCTTAATTGCAGAGGAAAACTTGAGACATCATTACTTTGAAATGTGTAACTTCCAGATGAAGTATTACAGAATTTACATGCAGTATTTGTGAAGACCTTGTATTTTTAAAGGGCTTGTGACACCTCATATTTCAAAATAAATACAACTTTGTATGCTGACAGGTTTAAGTGGAAGGAAAAGTGCTGCTGCTGCACTAGTCATGTCTCTGCATCTGTTTTGCACGTAGGACACAAGCGGAGAGAGTGAGAAAGCCGCGCTGCTGTAGAGGACCTCAAGGGCTTTTGCCCCACTATTCAGAGAGTCAAGCAGAAGGACAAGAACAGCTGTTCAAACTGACTGACAACATCCAGGATGAGTTGTAAGTACTGACTTCTACAGCTACTTTATGTAGTTCTGTTTGCTGCCGTTCTATCTTCATGTCTTTGGGGAAGGAAGAGGGACTAAAACTGCTTCACATGTACACACATGCACATATGAGTTGGTTGTTTTCTCTTGGTACTAATTAGCAGCAGAGCATGAGCAGCTGATGACTTCCACAGGCGCCTGTCCCATGGCTGTGTACAAACATCTCTGCAGGTGCCACAGGGCTCCTTTGATTCCCTTGTTGCTAATTGCCATTAATCTCGTGTCACATACAGACTGGGGAGAAACTGGAGTTTGTTGGCTCCTGCTCCCCTGGTTCCCTTCTATCATTACAACAGATGAAATCTCAGTAAGTTTCTAACTAATCATTAGTCCCTTTATCATGCATAATACATGTCCAACCTCACATGCATTGATAAAACAGGAGTGTGTTTTAACCTTGTACTCTTCTTCCTCTGTAACACACGTACAGGCAGAACAAGTACCTCTTCCCTTACCTGGCCCTTATCGCCGGTTTCTCACAGCCCAAAGCCTGGTGGAGGAGCCCATGATTCCATGACAGCACAGACCTGCACAGGGAGCACTCTGAGTGGGCTCTGCTGTAGATGTGAGAGGAGCTAAACTGGATGCCTGTGGTACATGTTACTCCTAAAATACAGCTGAAAGCCATGTGCAACTCTAGATTCTACCTTCAGCTGCCTGTGAGGAAGAGTCTGTCATGTGCCACTTGCTTGTGGCCCTGTGATCTAACACTCTCGTTACCCTGTTTTGATCTCATTTAAGGGTCTTCATGTATATACAGTCTGGTTTTCAGGTAGGGAGAATGGAAAGAGAGAAATCTGTGACCGAAAAAAGTGTACTCTTTGCAGGAGTTACCCCATAAGCAGATCAATGCACTTTTTTCATTGAGTCACACAGTTCATTCACTGTGACTTTCACCATTAGGAACATCATTCAACAAGAGAACAGTGTTTCTTGTCATGGAAAATAAGTACAAAATTATGCCTCTGACTTTTATCCTAGTATCATAATCAGAAACATATTTAAAGACCTGATTATTTGCATATTTTCCTTCAGAGTTAAATCCATAAAAGGGGGTTTAATACCTTGCTCTACTGTTCTAACTAAATGTTTCCACATTTTTTTCCAGTTAGGCTCACTGTTTCACTTCTGGAAAATATTGTGTAATTACTTCCTGATGTTGTTAAAAAACCCACAAATTCTCCAGAGATCTGGTTGCTTCTACTTTGTTCTACTGGATCATGTTTCATTTAATTTTTCATTTTATTAATTTGAGATCTTTTTAATAGTGTAGAAGTATGGGTTAAAAAAAAATAGTACTATCTTGAAGTAGTATCTTAAAAGGTTAAATACTTGTTTTGTGAACTAGACACAGAGAAGAAAGTAACAGTTGGCAAGAGAAAATGGGTAATGATGCGTGACTCAAACTTAGAACAAAATGTAGAGCTTGAACTACAAATTAGCTAATGTTTCTGTGCTTCGCCATTAAATCATTGACCTCTGTTTCCATTCCTCAAAATATATACATGACACCAGTAAAAATCTTGTATGGAAAATTAGATCTATAATCTGTTATGGAGGAAATACAAACCCATGTTCCGATTACCCAGTTGTTTCCACTGAACTTTATAGTAGCTTTTAGTGCGTCGGTTGTCTCTGTGGATGTCCCCCATACAGTGGGCTGGAATGCCATCCAGCAGGGAGACGGCTGGTCTGCTTTTGGGGGTATACAAAACCTTCTCAAGTTTCTCAACTTTGCTGTGACGATTGCTAAGGACAGTGATACAGCATTAATTAGGGGTCACCTTTTTATCTTCTAGCCTTGCTGGAAAAGAAGCAAAGCAGCCAATGTGGCAGCAGGTTTCCTCTGGTTCTGCTTCTAGTGAACCAGGATCTCTGAAAAATACTGTACTCGCTTTTATGTGCCTGTCCTAAGGAGCAAGACTATTATTCTGCAGTCTGTAATGCTGCTCTATTTTAAAATTAAGTTTTCTATGACACTTCATAAAAATATCAGCCATCCTACTTAATTTACATGAAAGGCAAAACCTTACCCCAATGTGTTTGAACTCTGATAGAAAACTGAGGGACAACTGCTAGTTTCACTAACTGTTAACATTGTCTTTCACCTACTTTTTTTTAAGCTGAAATACACCTTTTTTTTTTTGTTTGTCTGGGTTGTTTTACTTAAAGGAACACAATTAAATTATTCTATCCCGTAGTTTAATCCAAGGTCAGAGCTGGGCACAGTACATTACAGGCTTTTTTTTTTTTTTTATTGGTATGGCTGCTCTTCTCAGCACTTCAATGAAAATCTAAGTTGTGCATCTGCTTTTTCCAAGTTTGTAGAGACAAGGGCGTTTCTCAGCTGTCAGGGCTAGGAGGCAGCGGGCAGGGAAAAGCCAAGTTCAGTGCAGAATACCATCTTTCAGAGGACTATTAATAGATAATTACTGGAATTATTCTTTTATATCACAATAAGAAACCATGATCAACCTCCTGAAATACTTTTGGCTATTAAAATTCCATTTATAGCTATGGGTTTATTTGGATGTAGCTCAGAGTAATTTGTGCAAAGTGTTACTTAAATGGTAGAGCTGACAGTAATTTTGGAGATGGTAAGCTTTTCTGATCAACCAAAAACTCTCAGTACCAACAGTTTTCATTGATTTTAAAAACAGTGGCGTCTTTTGCAGAATGTATTAGGACAACAGCAAACAGATTTGCACAAGCAATGGGTCAGAAAATAGTACTTTTGAAGCTACCTGACAGCATGAAGATCTTATTTTACAGATATGCTTCAAGTGTTGTGGGTTGTTGACAGAGCATTATTACGCTATTTAGCATTCTTAGTTACGATTTCATACTTAATTTGCTGAATTTTTCAGCATTTTAAAAAAAAGCACTAATGGGATTCATTTCAGTAGTAAATCAGAAGTGGAGTAGTGGGTTTGCATTGCTTAGTGTTATTTTTTTCACACATCAACCTTTTCAGCTGTCATATTTCTCAATATTCTTAACTCAATCTTTTCTGCCTCTACTATTCATCACTCAGACTAATCTCTCTGGGGAAACCTGCTCGCTGCTTAACCTTTCACCCCAGTGTTAAACAGCTAATTTCTCTTTTCTAGCTACTGATCCAGGCAGCAGGTTAAACCTGTTTTTTGTTTTTAAAGGCAAGGGAGGTGTGTGGTAAAAGGAAGCACGGTAGGTTTACAATGTGTAGAAGGATAATGCTCCTGTCATAAATGTCTGCAAACCTTTCACATATTGACAATAGAACTAAAGTTAGTTACAGTTAAACTTCAGTATTAGGACTTGGAGTGTTGCAGCGCAAGGACATTACTCTTCTCAACCCTCGTTAAAGGATATTTTTATATGCCCTTTTAATGTCCAAAGCTAGAAACCAGGCATTTAGTGCTAATATTTGATTTACAGCATGATCTTTTTAACTGGGTGAGAGGGTACTTCATCAGCTTAATTTTTTTAGAACAGCTTAAATTAAATACAGATGAATCGTACATGTTATGCTATTAGTTTTTCTGAAAGACTTCTAAAGGTCACTCAAAACATAACAGGTGAGGGCATTTGTTAGTTTACTATTTTTAGCCTCAAGTGAATATTTTTTTTTCTGTTTTTCTTCTTTCCAGCTTCATAGCAGGGGAGAACATAGACAGCTATTGTGTTCTCATTTCATCTAAAGCTGTTTATTTCCTGAAGAGCGGTGATTACACAGACCGCGACGCCATCTTCCTCGAAGTCAAGTACGATGATCTCTACCACTGCCTTGTTTCAAAAGACCACGGGAACGTGTATATACAGTTGACCAAGAAAGCCGTTAATACAAGCAGTGGTGTAGCAATGCCAGGCCCATCCCAACATAAACCGATGGTAAGGACCCAGCACCTATTGTTTCATTCGTGCAGGGGTTTCTTTTCCCCTTTATGCTGAAAGTGTTTGTGGTCGTTAGTGTTTGGTTTCCTGTGCTGCTAACAGTGAAAACTTTGCTCTGTCAGCAGTGAAAACTGCTGCTGCTGAAAAGGTTTTAGGTGACAATGGGATTGCTTCCTAAACTCCTGAGAAAAGTTGAAAGCAAAATCTAAAATATTCCTGCAGACAGAAAAGTTATAGTACAAACTGTATATTTATCTGAGAAAGACAGCAAAGTACTTAAGTTTTATATATGTAAATTAAAGTTAAAAGCCTCTAGTCTTCTTTTCCTATACGTAGTATATTTTTTTTTACTGCAAAACATCTAAGATTGGAAAGAGTGTTTATATCATGCATGTACAAGTTAATCGGAACTCTCACTTCTAAAACCCATTACAGGGTTTTTTTTCATTACAGTAGTTGCTCAGAGGTCTGTTTTACAGGCAAGGTTACAAGCTCACCCCTGACCCCTCAGTTTACATTCCAAACAGACAAGCCAGATAAAAGGTAGGAGGGGAAGCAAAGGAAATAACTTCAAATATTGCAAGATGTTTCTGTGCTCATCCTAAAATACCTATCTCTATTTACCTGTCTCTCCCTCCCTCACTCCTTCATTACTTCAGCCTCAGCACTGAGAAGGAATCTCCACTGAAACATTTCTGTTCCTTACAAGGGACTTCAAACCTAATCCCCTCAGTTACTGAACTAATAAAAAACAAATATATTCTTCTTTAGACAATAGTAGTACCACGTTAAGAAAAACCACTTTTCTCTTTGCAGGTGAAAGTGAAATCTGAAGATATTGCAGTAAAGCTATCTCAAGAAATAAACTATGCAAAGAGCCTTTATTACGAACAACAGCTTATGTTAAGATTCAATGAAAATCAAGAACAATTAGAGCTGGACTCTTAAAACCTCTTCCTTACTGCCAGAGTGAACTACAAGAATCAGTCTGGAGCCAGTGGTGTTCTGTGACTGCAAAAAATACTACACAGGAAGGAAAATGTACGATTTTAGTATTTAGCTAAATGGAATCATTGTGCATAAGAAAACAAGTGAGGTGGGCTTTTTTTTTTTTTTTTTTTAAGCGTTAGTTGTATAACAAAGACGTAGTTGAAATGCATTTGGTTCTGGGAGAAGCCCTGTATTTTGCTAACTTGTATATATGTAAAAGTGTTTCATGTAAATAAGAAAGTACAGACCAGGGTGTTGGTATAAATAGAAGTCTGTTTACTGTGTAAAGAAATTAAAGGAGCTATACTGAGTCTTACTGCACTACCTGAAACTAGCCATTCTTTCCCTCTCTTTTTTTCTTGAGAAAACTGATTTTCACAGTGCAGGAATGTAGATAAACAGTAAAAAAAATAAAATTAAGAGTTAATTGCAGCTGTTGAAGCACAGATGTCCTGCAGTTTGGAGCTTTAACACTGTGATTAGGGCGCATTGTTTGGGGTTGGCTGTTGGGTATTTTGGGCCTTTTCTTAAATCACGAGTACAGCTACATGTATGTATTCCTAGTGTGCCCCTGAAATTTCATCCTTGCTTTTAACCAAAAAAGAAAAAAAAAAGAATTTTGTTAAATACTGCAGTGAGGACTCACTAATTCACCTTTTCAATAAATTAGAAAACAAAAAAGCTGATTCTGTTTTGAATACAGCACTCAAACCTAGCGAAGTCTGCACCTCTGAAGGCCCCTGCTTCTAAGTTGTTTTTAAAAGAGTTCAAGTGAGCAGCCTTGGAAATTAAAAGCTTTAACTTAACTTTTTTCCTTCACTGGGATTGAGCTAAGTGTATATAGTTGGCCGGTTTGTGTGCAATTCCGTTAGCCATGGCAATGCCAGGTGGGGAGGAGAGGAAATCATCACATCATTTGTTTTCAACACAGCCTCTTCAAAATTAAACTTTTTGGAATAATAAAAATATAACATGCTTTTCCCAATGTTGTACATTACATCAGTATTTGTCTCATCAGCTTTAACCAAACTGAAGATTGAGGAATGACTGTACTTACATACCTTCATTCACACTAACTAGGAACTCTCAGCCACCGCGCTGAACAGCTGCACTTTGCTGTGCAAGGTTCAAGTGTGAATACATAACTTTCCTAAAACTGCTGAGTAACCTAAATGCTGGAAGTGCTATTTTGTAAACCTTTGACTCAAAGGAAGGAGCCCACTAAACCTTTATTTTCAACTTAGTTTACCTTTTAATATCTTTTCATAAAGGCATACAGGAATATTTTTAAACTGAAGGTTAGAATTAAACCGATTCTCAACTCCTGTAAAGCAAAAGGCAAAGGATTATTGTATAAGGAGAAAATGTGGTATCAGTAGATGTGTGTATGGTCTCTGACTGGAAATCAAAATCCATAAAGGTCCATTACACAAATGAAACTGATTTAATGCATCACTTTTGTATATTTCTCTGTATAATTTTGAAGTAAAATAAGGAATTCAACAAGTGCATTGGCTCAACGGTGCTTTAACACCTCAGTCCTGTTGGACTCTGCTACTGAGACTCCCTGCTTCTCTCCCCTGTGAAATCCTGTTTTAATGCAGCAAATATCTTGCTGCTAAAGATGGTAAGTAGATGATGGGGAAGGAAAATAAAAAGTACTTCACAGCTCTGTGCTGAGAAATTACATGAGAGCAGCCTGAATACTTAAGTTTTGTAACAATTATATAAGGAGCTGACGCACAAACACCTAAAAAGTCGTATGAGTTACCTGAACTCCAGGAGCTACAGTAAATGATTACTCTAATTTGTGTATTTTTTTAAATTTCTTTTGGACTGTGCCTAACCTGTTTCTTTGACTGTCGATAATGATTAACCAGAACATTGTTTAAGCCTTTGAGAAGTGTAGCTACTAGCCTGGATGGAGCACAACTGGCTTAGGTTATTCCAGTATGCTACAATACTGTTCCCGGTACAGTGCTCCTCTTGAGTGTGGCGGCTGGAACTGCTCACTCGTTTAGCGACGAGGCAAAGTTTTTCTCCTAAGGGTACCCCCAGAGTGCTGATTACAAGGAGTGATGTACACACACAGCTGAAAGAAGCATATTGCCTCATTTAGCATTCCAAACCAAATTGAATCAGGACTTGGTGTTTTAAAAAGTGCAAATGATGTTATTTATTACTGTAACCCAACTATTTTTATAAAATTTCAGAACTCGTACTGTGGACTTCCTATTGCTATTGGCACTACTAACATTATTACTCAGTGAATAAATATAACTTTCAGATTCCAGGAGCCGTACTCAAAAGTAGTTTTCAGAGGATGTGGAGAGTAAGTGCAAGTCTCCAGCTTTCACTCAAATTCTTAAGAACTGAAACACAAGCCGTAAGCAGACAAGACAACTTAATAGTTCCATTTACCAAATTCTGCAGTGTTCTTCACATTTTGAGCCTTATGAAGACAGTGTGCTTACCAGCCTTAGCCTGGTTCATGGGAGGAGGTACGACTGCTGCAGCAATGAAAGCAAATTCAGAGTCTTCAAATTTCAGAAGCTGGGAAGGAAAGAATTCACTGGTGAGAGATGGTTAACACAGCTTTCTCCCTCTGCCGACTGTCTTTAACACACAGCCAACACAATTCAGGGAAGACAATGCTTTTTTCATGCCTCTTGGGTCAAGTCTGTATAGAAAGCTTCAACTTCACACTCTAACAAAGATTAAATAACCCATCAACAATGCAGGCAATATTTCAAAAGCCCTATAACCCACGCAGAAATATGCTGAGGTAGAAACACTTCACTTCAGCCAGTTAGCTTTGATTTTACCTATATTTTGCTGAGAACTTGATCTCTGCATACTCTGACCAACTTTGTTTTCTTGCTAGAGTTGCTGTTGAAGAAATGTAAAATAAAGATTATTGACATAAGAGTTATTTCACCATAATTCTGGAGAAGTGTAATAAATTGATTCCACCCACACTCTTCATGTGCCCTTGCTTGCAAAACTATTAATTATGTGCAGGAACAGAAAATTACTGTAGAGGACAGGAATGACTAATTCTCTTAGACACATGCTTCTTGAGTGGCAGAACAGCCCTCGAGGGTGTTTAAGGTAAAACCTGGACAGCTGCCTGGAGTGCTGGTTTTCACTGCAGGTCAAACACAGACTTACACTGCATTTCTCTGACTTGGATTCTCAGATAATCTGCATTTTCAATGGTCTAGTTTTCCAAAAGTCATTTAAGAGTGGGAAATCTAAATGCTAGGCTATTTAAACCTCAAAATAAAAAAGCACGTATTTTAAAATAAAATTAAGACAGCTTTCGTACACAACTGGATGACCAGTACAGCTGATAAATGCTTTTCTGCTACAGTAATGCCTCACAGCACGTCACCTACCCGAGCTATACAATGCCAGAGTTCAGTCAAGCAATATACTTAAAGAAAAAAAAAAATACTGCACTTTAGGTATTAATATAACTTTATGTGGAAAAAAAATGTATCCTAATATTTCTAACACTTATCCAGACCCATGTGTTCTGCTGTCACTAAAATAAGACAGACTTGTGACTGCATTAGGTAAGCAAGTTTTTAATGTGCAAGATACACAGAGGAACACAGATGGCAATGTCATTTTAGTCTAGATGCAATTCTGGACAAGCAGAACTACAAAAGTTCTTTCTGTTCTGACCTAAATCCACAGCTGTGGCTGCAAACTTCCATTTTGCTGCCCTGTATCTGACAAAGCAATCAAAACATTATTTTTTGTTTTGAATTATTTTTTTTATCATATTGTTTTAAGCTCCATGATATAGGTAACAGGAGTGTGACAAGGCCACTAAAAGACCCTTTTTCTTTTCTTTCTTCCCTGAGGAAACAGTACCACTGGTAAACAACCTGGTAATACAAAAGTATAAAGATACAGGGAACGTGCGTAATATGGCTGCTAAAAGAGGCAAACCCCACAGCACTCACCAGTACATGACTTTGTAACCACATGCAGTTCCTAGAGACAGTCCTCAGCTGGAAGCGAGATCTAGCACAGTACAGGTCGGAGGAGCAGGTAAGGTGCCCGACTGCTGTCATGGGAAGGAGGAAAATTAATCACCTTCTGAAGTCATAGAATAAACTGGGGAAAAAAGTTTAGTAACTTTTAGACAGTACTCAAACATACACTTATGCATCTTACTATGGTATGATCAGGCTGAAACAGACTTCTTGTTATAGTCATTACTGGATCATAAACAATTTTGTTATCTACTTAAACATAGCCATTTATAAACAAAGTCTAGGCACCAAAACAGGAAATACAAAATGAGGTGTGCCTTAAACAGGGTACAGTGGGAAAGATGTGAACAACATCCTTCCCTTTCTTCTGCTCCTCAGCAGAATTCCAATAAATCAGCTAGATGGTACTATCGGAACAGCTTACATTGTGAATGCTGTTTACCAAAAAAAGTGCAGTGCTTACATTTTTGTGGAGAGAATATAAGTGTGTAAATGGTCCACATCTCAAAACAGGAAAATAATCATAACATTTCCTTATGACAAGGAGGCTTTGATCTGTTTGTTACCCTGTCTCCTAAACTGCACGATGGTTTTCAGCATTTATCTATTTTTCTCATCAATACCCAGAATACTATGCCAACTACATATATTTTTAACTTTTTTTTTCTCTGTAACACAACTTAGCACTGACCTGTTTCTTACAGTGCACACATCACTAGATGATGACTCCTCTAGGAATAACTTTGCTTGCTCTGCTTCTCTTCTTAGAAGAACATTCCTCTATTTGCTAATCAAGATGATTTCACCTCTGGCACCTGGGTCTGAAAAAGCAGGTTTCAAGGAGTGTACTCGCTTCACGTTACAGGCTGCTGCAAAGATAGTAACAAACAAACAAAAAAACACCCACATCAAAACACATTTTAATTAAATCAGCAGTTGCTCAAAATCCACTTATACAGCTTGGTTTCTTAAATAATAACACTCTGTGTGTGCGCGCTTATATACTTCTTTAATAGACATCCCACCCCCAATGTATGTATATACATCCATACTCCTACTTTTTTTTTATTTTTAAACTTATCTTGAAGAGAGATGGCCATATTCCAAATTATTCTTAAGAGGATAGTTGTTACAAAGAAGGACCAGTCTTATTTTTCCTGGGGTGGGGGTGGTGGGGAAGACACAGTAAAACTATGCCCAAAGCTTTGGATTCCAGCCTGGACTTCTGTAAAATTTAGGCTTGATAGCAGGCTCTTAACCAGTACATGTTATGGTACTTAGTTTTATCAAATGTAGGGCTAGGACCAAAACACTTCCAATTCCCCACTTCTGTCATTGGTTCAACTTTATTTCAGCCTATTTATTACAGCCTACTGGTAGCTGGTCCAGTGCTCTGCCAGCCTTAAAAAGGGAACTGGGACAGCACAAAGCCATCTCCTAGCTAAGAAAATGTTTCATTAACAGAGGACACAGATCAGTTTGACTGAACCGTGTGCTTTTCATAGCTCTCTATCAGCAGATCTTCTGAAATGGGAGAATGTGAAGAAAAAACCCAGCACCAGATGTGTACATAAGGCTGGGCTCTTGCACTGCAACTGGCTTCACACGTCTCATAGATGCAAGAGTCCAGTCTTAATCACATGAAAGAAGGCTTGCCAAAAGGAAAAAAAAAAAAAAAAAAAAAGGTTACTCATTAACCACTGACAAATATTAGGGGTGAAAAAAAATTTTTTTTGCTATGTTCGTCTGTAGAACTACAGCACATTCTAGTAGAGAAATAAAAATAATCTTGGAACGAAATGCAGTTACATAAGAGGTGCATGCCTACCGCATTATATCAATTCTATTAATGCCTGTTGTACAGTTAAGTTGCCTCAATGCAATCAGACGCCAGAATCACAAGGGTTTTTTAGTTGGGGGTTTTGGTGGGGTTTTTTTTTCTGTAGCTGACAGGCTATTGCCAAGCAATGTGCCCAGCACAAAGAGTTCTCGCACTGGATAAGAATAACCTTGCACCTCAGGCCTATTCTGGTCTGACTCAAAAGTACTAAAAGGCCATGAGAGAAGTAAACAGCTTTCATGTGCATTTACATTTTGGATAAATGGATGGGTCACACAAAGGACAAGGACTGTGTATGGAAGCTACAGAACAATTGTTTCTGCACACTGAAAATGCCAGAAAAAAAAAAGTCCCCTGGATGCTGCAGCTGTAGAGAATTTTTAACAAATAAAAATCTGTCATACCAACTGTCCCTCAACCCACAGCAACAGCAAACATTTGCTTTGACCTGGGAGGTGACTCACTGTACCTAATGACCGTTTCTTCAAGGCCCTTAGCAAACAATCAACAATCAGCTGTACAAACCACTGGATATCAGAAAAATGTAGCAAAAAAATGCTGCCTGCATATAGCTGGAGTGGGGAAGCAAACAACCTTTTGCAGGACAAGACACCCCTCCACTCTCACCCCCCCAGCCTGATTTTGGTAAGGTCAAGCCCCAGACGCAGCAACTCAGACACCAGGCAGAACACCATCAGCGATGTTTTCCCTCTGCCACTGTGCAGTTTTAGGCCCTTTGAATAATCCTTCCTGTGCCAATACATTTTTCAGGATTTCTTTTAATCTCAAAGTATGGAGGGACCAGTATCTGAAGTCAACATCCCAGAAATGTGAAGATTATATTTAGCCCTATCTTCTGTGCCAGGAGATGCCTCTCTACTTGTGGTATAACAGCAGTTGCACTGTGACCCTTCAGTGGATCCTTACATCCTGAGTTCACACAGGTATATGTACAATACAAGAACATGATACTGTATATAAATGGATAAAATTATTCTTTCTGACCTAGTCTGGTATAAAGCTGATCTCCGATCAGGCATTTTACTTGCTACCTGTATTAATTTCCTCTAATGCTTCTTAAGGGCTTCTCTAATCTGTACCAGCCCCAGTATGCAATGGCATGTCAACTGGAAATTTGACCACCTTGTTAGTTTCATGACAGGAGAATCCATTACTCACAGTGAAGCTAGTTACTACTTGTACATTTTGGTTCACTGACACTAATTCCAACTCTTGATCCTAATAATTAAAAAAATACTTTAAACCAAAGCAGTATCTACCTGGGGAAACTGTCCGCTGACAAAACGTTGTGAGCAAAAATAAACAGCTGCCAAGTCCATAATCACACCGAGATCACACCAAGAGCTGACATTTATAAGCAGGTTTAAGAGCTAACTCCCAAGCTTTGAGCTTCCTGATTTCAAATGCTAAATCCACATAACACGTAGACTTTCACCCACCTTTCTTTCTTTTCAGCAGCTACCTTTTGCCTTCTCCTCTCAGCACACACCAGAGGGAAGCTGACGTGCAGAAGAACATGTATTTATACACCAGAAACCAAAAATACATCACAGGACACGCAGAGATTCCCACAGCATCAGCAGTGTTGGATATACTCAGAATTTGAAAGACAAACATCCATTATCAAAGCAGTGGCTACATGCCTATTTGAAATATTAACCATCAAAGCTAGGCAGCTTAGCATTGCATGTGTGCCTGAGCCTTAGCTGTATATTCACCCAAGATTATGGCATTACCACAGGACCTGTTTGCTGTGGGTTCCTGTGGGAGTTTGAAATAACCCACACACAGCACAATAATTCACTTTTGCACCTTGCACACACAAGGTGCCCTCTAGACTCATGTTGGTAACTGGACTGCTATGGGGGAAAAGCAGGGTTCTGCATCCTTCATGCATAAATGTTGAAATATGAGCACTTTATGACAGAAACCATACCACTGACCGACTGATGATCAATGCAAGCACAGCTCAGTGCCTGCATATTCCACAGAACCTGCACCCCGCTGCATTCAGCAACAACTCTTCCCACTACCCGCACTGAAGAAGCATAGTAGGCAACAGGTTTCCACTGCAAGCAAGACACCCAAAAGAGCCTCAGGACTTGCTCTCATAGAGACAAGCAGAGAGGAGGTATTTCTGGAGGTCTGGCTCCTATTCAGAAGAGAAATGTTTCCCTTGGCTTGTGAAAGTTGCTCAGACTGAGAGCGGTAACAGGCTGAAGAAGCCAGCTTTCCATTCCCTGTTCCATTACTCTTTTTGATTGGCACTTTAATGAGGGCGCTAGGGGTCGACCCCCTGCCAGGGGGCCGGTTCATGCCCCGTTTATCTCACAGTCCATGTACGACTAAAATAACACGCCAGGCTGAGTTTCACTGGCTTGTGATCCAACAGCCCACCATGATGGATTGAGTGACTGCAGCAAGTTGGCAGCTAAAGTGTGTTGTAACAGTATCTTTCTGTCAGCACAACACAATGGATTTGCTGATTCCCGGGTTTTCCCAGTGTTCACCGTTACCATCGGCTCAGAATTTTCTAAAGTTCATTTTCCAGGGGGCTGCAAAGTGATAATAAATAACATACCAAAGGTTACACCAAGCTTTTCTTCCCCTCAACTGTCCTGCTGCTGACAAAGTAGGGGTTGTGGTGCCAGCTTTACTACATACACAAGAACAGCCGTAAATTCACTTGCTTTTCCAGAAAGGAAGAAAGGGGGCAGCTATATTGCTCTTTTCGTGTGAGCTCATTCTGCTAGGCTAACACATGCTACACAGGACTTTTCACCCCTGAACAGAACAGTGAATACAATCCAACACAAGAGAAGGTTGCTATGTGAAGCAGCTCTGTCCAGAAGAGCTCTCGGTTTATTCGGGGGCTAAGTTCACAAGCTGCAGAAACACAGCTAACAATCCACAGTCCTTGTGATTATCTCACTGATTTGCACGGCTTAGAACCATCAAAATAACTCAAAAGTGAGCTAGAAAATCCAGGAATCCTGTGCAAGGGATGGATTATGCCTTAGATCCCTTTCTTCAGTATTAGATCCTCATATCTCGTCTATAGGAAAATCCCAGACAAGAGGGCTTTAAAATTCTTTAAAAAACTGGGGTATTAGGAAATTGACCAAATTTTTATTAGTCATCTGAAGAGGTACTCTATGTCCTCTTATTAACTAAGACTGTGTCTCTGTGCCCTGTTTCCTCAATATATTTCTCATTCTTCTCGCCACTGTCTGTGAAGTGAACAGCTCATCTCAAATACTGGGGACAACATCCTTATTTTCGGCTGTTGTCTTCCCAACCCCTACCAGCAAGAGTGAGCAAGTCAGCTCCGTAACAGAAGTGGCTTTTCACTTTCTGTATACAGATTTTTGACAGCACAAATTTCAACAAGCTCCCACCCCTCAAAATCAGATTAACACCCCACCCCCAGGGCTAATAAATAGAGTGAATGCTGTTTTCCTTGCTTAGGGGAGAACAGCTCTCTAGATCCATATAACTGTATGTCTGCAGTTTTCCATTTCTTTCAGGCCTTGCAGAAGGCCTTGCACAAGACAGTCTAACACAGTCAAACCTATCTCTAAAACCAACTTCAGCTCCTCTAATGTCAAGGCGTTCTGAAACGTCTCATTTTGGGCATCGAGAACTGATCCAGCTTCACCCTTTTCCCGTTTCCGGGACTCTAGATCCATCTAACTCTGGGCAAAACCAAGTGTGTTCCTGATGACGGAAGAAATGACTAAGAGACAACATGAGAAAGGAAGGCAAAAGAAATGAGAATACAGAGGCGGAAGGGACTCAGACACACAAGACCAAGGAAGAACACACAGATATATGACAAGAGAAGAACATGAAGGGCAAAAGGAGCCAGACTGAGTAGCTGCTTGAAGAAAACAGAACTGCTCTCAACAGCAGCTTACTGTTTACATTGACAACATGATTGCAATTCACGGAACAAGCCTCCTAAGTTGAAGACCTTTATTTGTGAAAGGGAAGAAACAATCATAACGACAAACTGGAAGAGCAGCAGCACGTGGGGTCGCTACTGGTGCAAGTCTTTGCTGGTGCAGAGCATGTAATTAGTGAAATTCTTTGCAGAACTCCTCTAGACAATCCAGTTTGTAGTTTTGCGCACCCCAACACTGTAGCCTGCAGTTACATTACTCATCTAGCTTTGAACTAGCTACCTCAGAGACTGCCAACACCACCACCACAGCAGGGTGAAGCAGATGTGGTGTGAATGTGGTTTGAAGTTTTGCTGAAGCTGCCAGTAGTCTATCTATCTACCTTGCTAGTTCAATTCCAGCTCCTATCTGCCTACACAAGTTGCTGCAGCCGAGCCCTTAATGTTCCTCTGGGGAGAGCAAGATGCTTACACCTCAGCACAGGAACACAAAAGAGGGCACACCAAGCGTATGGCCAGAAAGCCTGGGAATTATTAGAAAAAACGAGTGGGTGGGAGAGCTCAAGGGACCAGTGGGAGGATGCGGGAAATCAGTAACACTGATCTGAATAACTGGTAACAATTATTAGATCTTTTTTGGTATGAATCATCTCTCAGAGACTCATCATTTAAATGATGTCACTCAAGGGATAGTAAAAAATACAGTAGAAGAAACAAGGCTGCCATGACACAAGGGCTTTGAGCCACAAGGTGAATGATCAAACAGGTCTGGGAAACTTCACCGACACATCTAAAAGGGAGCAACTTTTGTGGAGAATATACACTTTGACAGGTCAGACAAGCAAATTTGTCTTTAGGAAGATGATGATGTTACTTAGAGCTCTGCTGAATCTGCTTAAACTGATAGAAAAGGAGTGGTCTTGCTTATCTGATGACCACTGAACTTGTCCTTGCCCCATCCCCTCCCCAGAGGGGATTTGAAAATACAGGCTGTAAAATTAGCCAGCCAGAACCTTCCCAAGGGAACAAAACAAACCCAGAACAACAAAACAAAAGCCCAAAACAAGCAAACAAAAAAGAGTGCCTTTGAGCAGAATCCATTCTCTGATTGGGCTCACCAAACCTACAAAAATGCTGTCGTTGCAGGGGAAGGGGCAGCAGAGAGCAGTGCTGCCTTATGCAGATTTCAACTATTACTTTTATCTTAAGAAAAATGCTTTGATAACAACTAGTAGCATCAACAACAGGCAGGCTCAGGAACTCAACAGCAACCACACTACAGTTCATACTGCCTTTCTCTACACCTTCTTCTCACACACACCCCTGCTTTTCCCAACCTACAGAGCCACGGCCATTTTCTGTCAACAGAAATACCGAGCTTCTGTATCCAAACTGCATTTGTTTCTCACCTGATGGGCAAAATACTGGAATGCTAAGAAAGTGAAATTACATTCTCGTCATCTGGTATAAACTGCGAATGGTACCAGTAAGCTCTACAATAGGCATGGCCTTTCTTTTCTATACTTTCCCCCACAGCTTTCCTGTAACCAAGGGTGGCACCACTGGGACAGTGGAAACCACTGTCCTATTGCAACACAGGGCTGACCTGAATGCACATCTAGACAACGTGGTCATGTCAGTCTGAGCTCTTGGCCTTCCTCAGCACCCAGGAATTTGGGATCCCAAGGGAGATGCTGTCAGTAGTACTCTGCAGCCAATCACCTAAGGCAAACCTTAGCAGCAGTGGCTATGGAGCTGTATGAGAACTGACATTCACATGTAGTCTAAGAACTTGACCTCCTCCTCAGATCCAAAATGGGGGGTGGAAATCATCGTTCTGCACTGAGCAAAGCAGGAGGCAAAAACCTGAAAATATTCACTGCTCCAGGAAGGCTCACAGCTTCCTGAAGTCAGAGATTATCTCTACGTTTATACAATGCTCTTTTCCTTTTTAGACACAGAGCTCCTGGCATTTACCATCTGAAAGTGTACTACCGGTAAAAGTTTCTTAAGGGGGAGTCTGCAAGGACCCCCTTTTTATGGAATTTAGGCATTCACACATAAAAATACAGGACTTAACTCGTAGAAATACTGAGCATTGGACAGCTTCTATTGGTTTCAGACCTTCCTTACCTACGATGAGTGAAAAGGAAGATCAGAAGAGAACCTGAGAGGCCAATTTCAAATCAGTGATTTCAGCCTAAAACTAGGTTGAAGTGCTTTACCAGGTATCTCTCTCCAACAAACCTGCCATACCATAAAAGAGAAATGTAGTCTAAGAAAGGGTATAAAAAACTTCCACACTGACTGTGCTAGAGCAACAACTTACTTAAAAACCAGTAACTTTAATTTGCTTGGAGCTTTCTTGGGAGAAAAGAGAGGGAGAGGAAGCAACAGGGATTTAGGAAAGGGTCAGCAGAACAAATTCAGCTCATGGTTCCATACCCCACCTCTGGAGCAAAGCCTATTACATAGAGGTGATGAGAATAAGAGTCCAAGTATGCCATGACTAGTTATCAATATATACTATTAACTACGAAAAAAATTAAGCTTAATGGCTAGCACAATGCTATATTTTTACAAAATCTGTATTTACTTGCACTGCAAATGGACAAGAAAAGTCAGAGAAATATAAACACCAGAATTCACTGAATTCCCACCAGTCTTGTATTTTCCCACAAAGAATCTCTAATCATCCCTGTTTACACACTGTCATTTGTTCCTTGCCCTCTACAGTATGGAATTTCTTCCCAATTCTCTAAGACCAGAAATTATTGGTCCTCATTCTACAGTGAAGCAAATAACGACTAACCCCTCTGCAATTAGTGGTGTTAACTTCAGTGCTCTAAAGACAGCAATTAGAAGTATAATACTTCTTGGACTCAAAACAGCAAATCAAACAAACCCCTTTCAGTTCCTGCCCTCCTCTTGGCTATGCTTATGCTACAGCAAAAAAAGGAGGCAGGGAGAGCAAGGGTTGTGCTCTACTTCAGTTGTACTCCACCTGTGCAATGCAGGGTGAGGAACAGGTTAGCTGGGTGAAAAGTTCACTGCAAGCTGAGCTGTCTGTTTCTCTTGCTTAATTTATCCGATATTTGGCTAACCTTGCTCTGAACCCAGCCCCCAAGACCCCCTTCCTCTCATGCCTCCCCAGCGGGTTCATGTCAGCCAGAGACACCGCCCCTTATTCCCTTCTCCCTGACCCTGCTGAACGGAGCGGGGGCTGGGACAGAGGGCCAAACACAGAGCGAGAGCCCTTGCTCTGGAGAGATAATAATTATTTATGCTCTAAACTTCAACAGGCCTCATCCTCAGGAGCAAACAGAAAAGTTCTGCAGTCAGCAACATTGCCTGATATTGTGCTCAAGCTTATCAGTGTTCCCAAGGCTGGATGGCACCCACCCTGCACCCCCACCTCCCCTGCACCCTGTCGCTCTTCCGAGGATGCAGCACTTCCGAAGGTAACTTATAATGGACCCTAGTCCACTTCGGCAGCCCTGGCAAGGGGACTGTCTCACAGCTCCTACTACTTCCATGATCTCCAAGACCCTGGTTGGCCCAGTATGTCCATTACCTCTTTTCTGCAGCTCAAGATCCTCAAAAGGAACACAACAGACAGAATATTGCAAAGAACAGAGCAGTAACTGCAATAACACAGAGCGTAAGCAGAAGATCCTTGATTTTTCCGCCCCTTAAATCCCATGAAGTCAGTGGAGGAAAGGCTGGGGTAGGAAGACGTGCTACGGCTGCTCTTTGGAGAATAGGATTCCCTGATCCATGGACCTTTATGCACCTGTAAGTTACTCATACTGCACACTACAGAAGAAGTTCTGCTCAGAAACTGCTGAGCAGCTTCCCTTTCAGTGACACTTTACCACTTTCCCACACATCCTCCCCCTGTACCCTAAAAAAGTGTGATGTGAACACCCTGAAGTTACCCCCACTGTGCAGGGCACTGTTTTCACCTCCTAGAAAACACATTCAATGCCACCTCTTGATTCAACACGTCAGAGCTCCACATCAGATGATGCAAACTACTGGAAAAACTGCCCAAGAACGTGCATTTCTGGCAGGCTTTCATTATTTTCCTGCTGTGCTCAGGACCGCTCCCAGCACTCTCCGGGGCAAGACAAAGCGTATTTGATGGCCTTCTCAATAACTGGGTACATCATCAGAAAACAGTGCTCAAACCAAACCTGTCATGCTTTCACTGCTCGACTGAGCAGCTAGTACTTTCTTTCATGTTTAATCTTGGACTCCAAAAATCAACACGCTTTAGAACCCGCCTGCTGGCACTCTGCCTCTATGAGATGGTGAGTAAGGATGTGACTAGACTCTGCTAATTGAGAACAACAAATGTTTCCTGTAAACCTTAACTTCATTATACTCTTTGACCTGACAAAGGACCCTAAATCTGTCCATGGCTTTGACACACCTAACCTGCTTTAGCTCCAGTAGAAACTCTCACAAACAGATCATTATTACTATTATTAGTCTGTATCATCACAGTGCCCCAAAACTCAGTATTGCTGTACACACAGAGAACAAAATTGCTGTCCCAACTGCTGATTTGGGGGGCGGGCACACAGCCTGACAGCTTTACAGTAAGTGGAAATTCCTTGTGGTCTAAGAATAATATTAAACTGGCTTCCCAGGATCACCAGATGACCTCGCCTTGACACACGGCTTAATTTGTCTGGGAGCAGTGCAGACCGGAGTATTTCTGATGTGGTCACTAATTTAGTGACACCATTCATTTCAAACTTCACCACTCCCACACCAATGTAGCAAAGGACCAATCTGCAACAAAGAGTCCTTGTTATTAAAGGAATCCTGGGCCTTATCAAAGAACATGATCCAGCATCCCCCACCTAACCCCTGCATATTTTCAAGGCATGAAAATTGCTAAGGAGAACCAAGCAAGGTTGTCAGGAAAACATCAAACTGCTACATAAGAAAACACAGGATACACAACAAACCCTTGGCCCACATTGCATAACTTACCCAGTATCCGTATTTCTCAACAGCAGATATTCACCTACCATTGCATCAGGATAATTAAACGATTAAAATAACAGACAACAGTAATTTCCATACAAGGAGCAATTTGTGCAAACTTTCAAAGCCTTTGTTAAGACATTGTAACATCTCTTCAAAACTGCTGAAACTATTCACAGACAGGAAAAAAGGCATAGGATCAATACAGCAGGTGTCAAAGATAATGCATAAAATCAATCACAGAGTTCAAGTGCCACATATCCCAGTTCTTTTCTCCTTCCATCCACCACACACAAAAGTTCTTCAAAAGATACCATACCAGCATGGGAAAATTAAACACAAGCTGAAATGCAGCTCTAATTGATTACCACTTGCGGTTTAAGAATCACCTCATTAAAAAAAAAAAAAAAAACAAACACAAAAGCACAAACAAAAAAACCCCAAAACTTGACTGGGCGATTTTAATCATTCTGGCCTATGCCCCGAAAAACAGTGTTTGTTAACAGAAACGAGCTCATGAAAATCCAGCCGTTCAGCAACAGCTCTCACTTTAGAAATGACAACATACAGAAAGACAATTAACAGGTCAAGCTTTAAAGGAAACCAATGTCACCTTTTCAACGTATCCAACTTAAAAGGCTTCTGCAGTTCGGGGGGGGGGGGGGGGGGGGGGGGGGGCGGGGGAAACAAAAAAAAAAAACAAACCAACCCAACAACAAAAACAATCAAACAAACAAAAAACCCCAAAGCCCCTTCGCCCCCTCCTTCTCAAAAACCCGCACATTATGAAAAGGGCAGCAATCGGAAACGGCATTTCTGTCTCCTTGGCAGGTTCTTTTGTTCTTGCCGATCCCACAAATGGGAGGAAATCTCTTCCCCCCGCGATGGCAGACAAGACCTTCACAAACATAAATCCTCCACTTCCACATACTTAGGCTTCAATGCACTTCCACTTGTTGCTTCTGTCATGAACGCGGACCTGGATTAACTCTGACAGCGGGCCCTCATGCTTAAGGGGCCGGCTAATTACCGCCAACTTTAGATACTATGTTTAAAGCGAAACAAAACTACATGAAGGGCAACGCCATGAAAACCCCCATTCTGTGGACAACGGGGAAAACCCTTCCACAAGCGAGGCCTGTCTCTGGAGGGCATGTCGCGGCTCAGGAGGGTCGCCAGCAACTATCGCGGCCGCATATCGCGACACACTAAAGCTCCTTCAACGAGCCGATAACGACTCCCCGACAGCAAGGGCCCAGCCACCTCTATTCCGCCGCCATTTCACGCTCCTTTGCGCCCCCTCCCTCTGCGGGCATTCCCCTCGTGGTTTTTTTCGGTTCGGGGTAGAATTGTTTTCCTCAAAAAAATTAATAATAATAATAATAATAAATTTAAAAAAAAAATCCCCTTTTTCGGCTCACCTCAAAAGCGCGCCGCCGCCCTCTGCTCGCCTCTCTGGAAGGTTCTGTGAGGGCGCGAGCGGGTGCGGCTCGAGCGCGCCCCCTGCCTTCCAACGGTCTCCAACGGTCGCCAACGGCTCCAACGGTCACCAACGGCCCCCTCAGGGGGCCGTTGGCGGCCGTTGGTGACCGTTGGAGCCATTGTCCCTCCTGGGGAGACCACTGGGTGTCCTCAGGCCACAACAGAAAATGGCGGAACGGTCATTCCCCCCCCCCTCACAACAAGGTAATGTCCAAGGTCTCCACAGGCGGGTTTGCTACCTACCGAGCAACCAAAATATTCTCCCCCCCCCAAAAAAAAAAAAAAAAAAAAAATT
>JAOQGH010000008.1:3134764-3190149 GCA_025769975.1 Gallinago jamesoni | reverse complement strand
CCCAGGCATTCCCAAGGTCCCTCCCTGCTGGAAGCCTTAGGGGAGAGGGAGAAGAGCTCACGCTCGTGGCCAGAAGGGCTCGGAAAACCCACGGCAGCTCTGACCATCAGGACCTCCATCATGAAGGCTGCCACTGAGCTCCTGCAGCCATCATGAGATCCCCGAACCCCAAATTTGGCTCCAGCCTGGCAGGAGCTCCAGGAAAGCAAGCAGAGCCTGCACTGGGAGACGTCAGGCTGTCGGGGTTCTGGGGCTGGGGTGGGAGCCCTGGGGCTGGGGTGGGAGCCCTCTGCTCACCTGCAGCAGCCTCCAGACATTCATTGATCTGCACGCTAAGGCAGGGATAAGGGCTGCATGGACAGACGGTGGCCGAGAGAGCTCCCCGTGCAGGAGAGCCAGCACAAAGGACTCCTGCAGGCCGGGCGTAGGGCCCCCCCTCTGCAGAAGGTGAGCTCACGAGACCCCCAAACACCCGACGGGCCCTTTCCTCTGCGAAACATCCGCTTGCTCAGCTGGGAAATACCTGTAACCCCAAACACACCACGCACTTTCTTTTGTGTGAAGGTCCTTGGCGGGACCCAGCAGATCTCACGCATGGTCCCGTCTCCGCAAGGACCCAAAATATCCCCCATCAAAAGTCCCCCCTTATGAAGAGGAGCCAAACTGCCCCTTGGTGCTGCTCCCACGCCTCTCCCCGCTGCCCCAGGGCACCGGCCGGCCACGAGCTCCGGGGGACACCAGCATTCAGAGAAAAGACACTAAAGAGAAGAGAGACAAAGGCCGTGAAGCTTTTCTCGCTGGGAATGCCTGGCTCGGGGCACGGTGAGACAGTGGGACCTGCTCTGGATTCCCGGGGCACCGCCGGCTCAGCGGGAGACGGGGAGGTTCCACAGCTGAGCCCCGTGAGCACCAGCTCCTCACCTCTTCCCTCTTTGCTTTTTCCCTCCGTCCCTGTCCCCTCTCACAAGCCAGGCCTGGGGGACACACGGGACGTCCTGTCCCGGCGCAGGGACACCCGCTGTCTGGGCATGGCAGCACCTTCCCAGCTCGGGCTCCTTCTGCTCACATCTGGCCCTTCACATCTGGCACCGCAGATCTCAGTAATGGTTCCCTACCCCCCAAAAAAAAAAAAAGCAACCCCCTTTTCGATGGATCGCAGACAAACGAGCCAGGACCACAGCCCGGGATGTCAGGGAGCCTCTCCCGCTCCACCAGCCCCGGGGGGAAGCTGGAGATTCCAAAGTTTTCTTATTTGCATACATTTCTTGAAACTATCTGCAGGTAAACTGGGTCGGGCGGAGGGGATGCTGTCCAGGATTTCCCAGAAATGGGAAAATCAGGGTCTGGGCATCGCTGCCTCCATCTCCGGGGGGAAAATGGGGGGGGGTGTGTGTGTGTGAGCGGATGGTGGCTTTGGCATCTCCGAAATGAGGAGCGTTGCCTTCCTCCCCCCCCCCCCCCCCCCTTTCCTCTGCATCCCATCGTGGAGAAGGGATTTTTTAACAAATAGTTAAACGAAGGGTTCAGCACACCCAGATGGCTTCGGCCATCCCCCAAAATCCACCTCCCTCCCCCGGGGACCCCCTCGGGGGGGACCCACGGTTACATAGACGGTGCCGGGCAGGCGCGGGAGGGGGGTCCCGCGATGCCACCGGCCCGTGTCCCCCCCTCCCCTCCGTGTCCCCCCCCCCCCCGACTCATACAACAGCGACTCGGGGAGAACAAAAGGCAGGAGGGAGCGGGGAGGAGGGCAGGCAGCGGGAGGGGGGGGTGGGTAAGATTAAAAAAAAAAAAAAAAGGCTTAGAGGGGACATCCCCCCCCCAAAAAAAAAAAAAAAAAAAAAATTGCTAACATGTGGAATCTATTAGGACGTTTCGAAGGAATTCGCGTTCATTGTTTCGCTTGAAATATAAAGGTTATAAAACTTAATGGCCGCATGACAGGGAAACTATATGAAACACTCGGAGATTTACAGAGCAACTGTTATGCTCTTTAGGCATGTGGGCTGAAAATTGCTTTACAATAGGCAACGCAACCTGTGGTTTGAGCGCTGAGGTTTTCTGGCAGTTTTCTTTTTTTTTTTTTTTTGACCTTGCAGACTGGTATTCAGTTACCACAGCAGCTCCAAAGTAAAACAGAAACACAGCTTGTATCTTCTTTCAAGTATTTATTTCTTTTGTCCTGTTAACATCAAATAATGAAAGGAATTGTAAGGATTTTGAAGGGGGAGTAAAAAGAATGAAAGCAGGAGAAAGGGGAAAAAAAAACAACGACATAATGGCTTATTTCTCACAGCATGTGCAGCGCAAATGAACAGTAAACACATACCACAGAAAAATGCAAACAAAGGCTACGTTTGCTAAAAGTTCCAAGAAATAAACCCATCATGAGTGCCCCCAAGCAAACATTTCTGTGATTAAATCCTCCGAGCCTTCCCATTTCTAGGCCAGTTTAGCCCAGCAGATATCTTCCCCCAAAACACACCTGGGCAGGCTGTCTGTGAGGAGCCAGAGGGCCAGCTTTTCAAGCCTTGTTTTGGTTTAAGGCATGGAAATGTTGCAATTATGGCATTAAGAGGAAGCTGTAATCTAATCTAAAAGGTCAAGTACAAGTGTGAAAACCCAATTACAAGTTTGCCGGTAGGGTTTGTCTATACCGAGCGACATAATTAAGTAAGCAACAGTCCATGGGCAAATACTGTATTTTGCTGTGCTTGTCAAACCTGGATCTTGCCTCCAAACCGTAGGGCAGGAACTTATATCACCTAGGCCACTATTGCACAACGGCTTTAGGGTGACCCTAAAGGGCAATCAAATATGGTCTCAATCTGTGACACCAAGCCAGACTGTACAACGTTCACACATACCCTCTGCTTATGATAGAAACTGAAATGCTCCGTCAAGGCAAGGTTTGCAAAGGGGTACATCAAAATACTGCGCTAGCAGTTTTGATAGAGGAGTTTCAAATCCAAGAAGTGAAGAGGGCAAATATGAACACGGGCTGAATTGAATTATGCTCAGCAGCAAGCACAACCTTTCGGCTAATGCACCTGCGTTGCATTCAGACAGCCTGTTCTTTCTCTACATTTGCCCGCTCTCCAAATTTAAGTGGCCGTACAGCCTTATTCCACTTGTGGTTTTATTTTCGTAAATGAACTAGGGGTGAGTATGCAGCAAAGTAATTCCCAAAGAATTATAATGCCATTCCCCTCATATGGAAATTTGCCATGCCCTGATGTCAGGAGGTCACTGTTATGTTAATTAAGTATTTCTAGGATCAGCAGCACAGTCTGGGTTTTTTTTACCCCTGATGTCAGAGAGAGAGGTGAATCCAGTGAAAGAAACAAAACTGAACCGTGAATATTTGCTGCTATAAGTAAAGGCAAATGCACTTTTGACTGTATCCCAAGTTAGTGGTTTTTTTTCCCTTGAAAACGTCTATAAAGCACGTTTTGATCACAAGATTGGAATATGTCATGAGAATGCATTCAAGTATGCATTTGCATTAATATTGTTGCCAGAAGCCATCTCACAGTCATCATCAGACATACTGGAGCCCCTAGAAAGCTTTCTGTGGGATTGGAAGGCATCCAGCCAGGAGAAAGCAAAGCCACCATGTGATTTGGATGGCCAGTTCCACAGGAAAGCTATACATTAATGGATGGCAAGCACTCAAAGTGGTAGTTATGGTGAATAGCTCGTGAGCATATCGTTGGCTGAGAACCATTAAGTATATAATGTATTTGATAAATGAAATTTTGAAAGAAGTCTATTTAAAAATAATCCAGTGAAAGAAAACAGGCTAATTTTACAGCAAGAATTGCCCATGTTAAACAGCACTGCTAGCTGTAATGATGATCACTAGAATATGAGTTGCCCATCCAGCCTTAGAGTGTATCCAACATGATACGTACTTTCTACTGTAAAAGGACACTTTCATGGTATCATTATAACAGTCTATTTTAATATTTCTGAATGTTAATTTATCGGAAGAAATCAAACAGCAGTGCTGGATACCTGGCAATTCAGGGCTTGCACCATATTGCCATTATTCAGACAAATGGACAGGGTCATGTGCTTTACTGGGTGTTAATTTTCTACTTCGGTACTGATCTATGAACACAGCTAGATCTACAGTTCGGTTCTTTGTCCCAGAAAGTGGGGATGTTCCATGTAAACCTACTGTTTGCACTCTGGACTTTTCACGCATATACTGCCCATTTCAGCAAATTTTCCTTCTTTCAATCACAATCCTTTGTGATTTTCCCTTTAATCATAACGTGATGTTCTGGCCAGCCACAGTCCTTCCCAGTTCCAATTCAAATCCAGTAGGTGTCAGAAAGAATATGCAGTTATCAACTCGTTAGGCAGATTTAGGGCAGTTTGCATTAACGAGAAGCTGTGGACAGAGGCACCCACAGGTGAGAGACTGCCTGAAGGGAAGGCGCAAGAGATGAATAATCTGTACGCACAGCATTCTGGCTCAGAAACTCTCAAAGCACAGTCCTCCCCAAGAGGAACAACTGAAAGAGACAGACAAAATGATGAAAAATGAAGGAATCAGCAAAAATCAGACCTAATATAAACCCAACTAAAATAAACTCAGCATGGCTCCTGTGGCTCATTCAAAAGAAGGTCTTCTGTGAGAGTTCATTTGCAACAACTCAGCTCACAGAAGAATAAAGATAAAATGTTACTTCCTCTATTGTGTGCCATTAGGAGCCACTCGCAAATCTGGCTGACAACATGAAGAGGATTTTAAAGGGAAAGACTGAAGATTGCAATGCTACCTACCAGACTGTGTCACAGGAAACGTGACATCTCCAGCAGAAAGTGGCAGTGTGCCTAAATACTGGGTTTAAGGGTTTGAAAGAATTAAGATTATTTTCTCAATTGATGTAGGGAATGAGAGCTCTGAGGCGCACTTGTCTGAATTTAAAAAATTAAAAAAAAGAAAAAAGAAAAAAAAAGAAGAGCCTAGTTTTTACATAAGAAAACTTACAATTTGTAATTTGTTTGAACAGAGGGGACATGTAGTGGAAAAACCTATTTTTAAAACTGGAGTGAAGATGCATTGACTCTCTGTGTTTAAAATTATCAAAACGAGGTCAAAAGGCTCAATGCTATAACCCTCTAAAGATGGAAGCAGAGCATTCTATTGTATTGAACGCTTAATCATAGCTGTTTGTACCTGATTTCTTTGTTTTTTAATATACGTAGGAAGTTTTGCTGGAGGACATCAACACTTTTTTTTTTTTTTAAATTGTTTTTCTGTGTTGGCATCAGATCCTTCCTAAAGAAATTTGGGGCTATATTTAATTTGATCAACATATTTGTTAAACCTCAGCTATCTCAACAGGACAACAGAGAAGATGAATATGTTTTAGGGTTCAAAAGTATTATAGTAGTTGATGTGGGTGAAGGTTTTTTTGCAATAGCAGACAAAGAGAAATGTCAGATTTACTAGCACAGAATATTCAAGAATATTAGAATATTGAAAGTGACAGACTATTCAAGCACCAAAAGCACACACAAGTTTTTTGGTGTCTTTCCACTGTCTTTTACGTAGTCCTTAGAATAGGAACAAAACATTGCCTAGCTCTGCAAGTATGCTCCATGAATTTGCAGCCCTGATGGGAGTCCAGAAGAGACCACAAGGTATTTTATTGCTAGGGAAAACAAAGCCAAGCAATAGCTCACAAACCAATTTGTGATTCTGTTTAGTCCTATTACTGCTTTGAGTCAATAATTTTCTTCCCAGTTTATTTATTATTAAAAAGGGGAAATATGGCCTGAGACCTCAAGGAACTGGCTAGGAGATGCTGTGGCTTCTCTTTTGGTACCTGAGGGAGCCTTCTCCATTATATCAGGCTGACACTGAACCAAAGAATTGCTTTGTTCTCTGATGGATAGATACCTTTTTTGAAAAGTACTTATTTTTCTACGTTCCAGAGTTGAGAGAGCAGAGACAATGAGCTTGTCACTTCCACTATTACTTGCAATAGGCAAAGTTGCAGGGGGTATGACGACCGTGTGAGTGAACTGACTTTGCTATGGCATGTCTGCATGAAATCAGCCTTCCCAGCAGGCTCCAGGAAGAGGAACTGTGTGTTCGGGCATCACATAATGCAAAACACCATTATGACCATTTCCATCTTCTGTTAACGTTCTTCTGAGATGAGCCCTTATTATAATAAACCCTTATTCCATATGACAGCATTTTTCATATAGGCAAAATATTCCAGAAACTGTATCAGCCCTGCATTTATTTTAGCCCTCTCTCTAGTTGACTTCCCTGAAAAAGATAGCAATGGTTTCTACAATGGTTTCCTTTTCTTACAGCTAATGCCACTACTCTAATGTGCCAGAAGACCGTCTGGGAACACTCATTAGATCACTAGCAATGCCCAAAGCAGGAACAGCAGCTGGTGGCTATGTCCTAAGTGCCTAATGCTAAAAAGGGAAGACGAAGAAGCGTTTCAGCTAATGCACTCACAATTCCCAGTGTTCACACATGGTAGTTCAAGGGAAGGAACCAGTCAGGGGTCAAATCTGAGGCAGGACTTCTGGGAGTCATATCACCGAAAGGCAACTACAGACTTCACTGCAGTACTTTTTTTGTACTGGCTATCATGTGTCATCTCATTCTTTAATCTTTTTTTTTTTTTTTTTTAAAGTGTCTTGTGGCACCACAATTTTAAATCCATTTGTGCAGTGATTATAGGTACCTCAGCTTTCCATGCAGTCTTCCTGTGTACTAGCGCACTGTAATAGTGATTTGCTCAGGTGACTGTCTCAGAAAGCATGTAGGAAGGTCAATCTTAGAAGTCAGGGTCATTTTCATACAGAAGCCAGCAGGCTTCAGAGATTACTAGATTTAAGGCACTGATATTCCAACAGTGTTCCTCTATATTAATTCCATATTGCCTGGGGAAGAAGATGCTTGAGGAAGATGTCAAACAGTAACTTTTCACTTTCTATTTCTTTCATGATCATTTAATTAACATAGACAGGGAAATGTCATGCCTAGGATGCCTGTCTGTGAAAGCCTGTACAATATAGAGGCAACTCTTTCAGATCAATAAAATTCAAATTAAAAAATGCTTTTGTGTAAGAAACAAACAGGAAACTGAACCCCATCTACCTAGTAGCACTAGGTCAGCATGATTACTGACACAAGCTAGAGAACCACATATCCTTGTAAGACCTAGCCATGATGGATGACCTTTGCAGCTGACTAGGAAAAAGTGAGTCAAACTGCCCCTTCCTTTTCTTTACATATATGGGTTGCTTTCCCTGCCTCAAAAAAACAAGAGACAGCAAACAGTAACTAGTGTATTGGGGTGTTCTGACCCAGCAAACTACAAATTTAATGAACTGGTTTCTTAGGGCATGGTGACCCATAGGAATTAGCAGTAGAGAGTAACAGCATGTTGCTTCTTCTACAAAGACTTTGTATTTGGATGGAAATCACATGCCTCTGTTATTACATAACTTGAGGAATATAATGTGCTGTCTCGTCTTTGTCTGTTTAGGGCCACCACACTCCCCCTGAGGTTGCATCTATCCTCTGTTTTGTTTTCACAGAATCACAGAATGATATGGGGTCGGAAGGGACCTCCGGAGATCATCTAGTCCAACCCCCGCCAAAGCGGGTCCACCCAGAGCAGGTCCCACAGGAACGTGTCCAGGGTTTTGAATGTCTCCAGAGACAAAGACTCTACCACTTCTCTGGGCAGCCTCTTCCAGTGCTCTGCCACCCTCAAAGTAAAGAAGTTCCTCCTCATGTTCAGATGGAACTTCTTATGTTCACGTTTCTCAAATACTTACTCTTCAGTCACTCTCAAGCTCAAATTAGACTGCTTTCTTCCCTCATTTAAGGAGGAACTGTCCTATCTTTATGTAGAAAAATCAGCATATACACTTGCCTTGATTTTTTTTTTTCCTGTGTTAATATCTCATAATGCCCAAAGCAAAGGTGAGCAGAAGGAACTAATAGGTTTGGACTCTTGGTTTGGGAAGCTGTGAAGCTATAAATTGTCTCCTCAGAGGTCTATTATTTTCAGTTGTATCCAGTGCACACAGGCTGGATCAGTACGTGTTTCTGCTGAAACGTCTGCTTGAGGGATCTGTTACAGAAACAAAAGAGGGTCTTATGTTTCAAAAAAAAATGACAGAAGTAGGGAGAACTTACTACCTTCTATGGTACTGGCAACATTCAAGTTGTGTCCTGTGTCTTTCACCTGTAGCCTACAGGCTGGGGTACCTTAGCCCCATCAAAAGAGAGTCTGGTCTCTCTCGAACACATTACCTTGCCGATCTGATTCCCCTCAAGGAGGCCTTGATGCTCCCCTCAAGGTGCCTGTCACTATTCACATCTCAAAATCTCCTTCAGAAAAGCACTCTGACAAAGAGGCTTCTGTTCACTAGAGAATGTAACCGACAGGTTTCGCTCAATCTTCAAACTCCAGCAGGCTGAGAAGAAATATCCTGTTGAAGGATCTTAGCACCAGGGAGGTGAGAGCTACAAAGACAGTGCAGAATATTCTGATTCTCAGGGCTGTTAGTTGTTTGGTGAAAAATGCAAAATATTACATTTTGCATAATCTTGGTTCACCCCCAAACTTATGAACAAAGGCTATCAAAAAAGTGGCTGTCACCCAGATTAAGTTTATTAAAGCCACATGAAGAAATAAAAAACAAAACAGGTAATCCAAGGTCACCCTGTATTCTTGTCTCAACAGTTGCCTTTCAGCTAAAGGAAAACATTGGGCCAAATCAATGTCTGCTACAAACAGATGTGTTCTCTTCAAAATAAATGCACCCACTTATGCTCTGCCTGCATTAAGTCTGTTACTGGGTTTTTATGAGATTTGGCAAGCGCAGTGCTATCTGTTAATATCTGAAGGTGGGAGTGTTCAGGGAGTTGTCTGAAAGGCTTGCAAGACTAGATCTGATCATATCCACCCACACTAATTATCACATTACATAAAAGTACAACAAGTTTCTCTTTGCAAACATCAGAAACACTTGCCCAGGCACTTTCTGTGAAGTTCTAGAAGAGCTATAGGCATGGATTCTGTCACTTTTTAACTTCAGCAGAACAATGGATGAGTAGGTAGGGTATAGTTCTCACTTTCTCAGTTCACTCCTTCATCCTGCTAAAAACATGGCATTAGCAGGGATACTGCCGGAAGGACCTTTTTGAAGTTCACCAAGGATGCACAAGAGAACAGGATATTTTTTTTTTCCTCGTGAAAAACAAAATACCAAATCAAATACTGGACATGAGGAACTAGATTTACTTACAAAGGACTCTGCCTCTACCTGCCCTGCCTTGCTGAGTATTACTTTGTACAAACACCAGCCTCTGAAAACACCTGGAATTGAAAAATCCTCCCATTTAAATAGGGTCTTTTTATGTCAGGAGAACATATGACCCAAAGCAGCTAACATTTCTCTACAATTCCAATTTTAAAACAGTAGCAATCGCCTGTATAAAAATCACAGCAAGAAGTCTTCTTTTTCAAAGATTGGAGCAAGTAAAACTGAAAGAGCTTAGCTAATTTCACATGAAATTGCTGTGACCTGTTCCTACAGCTTCACCTAGATTCCTCCAGCAGGATAATAAATATATACCCTGATTTAGATTTACTCCAGACTCTTTGTATGACATCTGGCTTCAAGATGGTGGCACCGAGAAGTGCAGTAATGACATAGGAAAACAGAAGGAAAAAAAAAAAAATTGTTCAGTGGAAAGCAGGAGGCAGTGGAGAGAGCAGGGAAAACCAAAATTAAAATAAGTCAAAGGGCGGAAATTCCTTTGAGAAGGCCTTAGGCTTCAACAAAGCTTGTCCACATTTGCAGCACTTCAAGATTACCCAATACTAACCTTATGTGAAAAGGGACAGTAGACCTCAGCAGGCATTCCAAAGGAGCCTTTCTATTAAAAAAAAAATAAAAAAAAATCTTCAAATGTGTCCATCCAAATCTGCGGGTAGCTCACTGGCCGGAGAGCATTCTATCTTGCAACACTCACAAGAGAAGAAACTCTCTTACTCAACTCTTCCTTACTATCTGAAAAGCAAAGTCAATGTTTTCCTCATTATTTTCTGTTTGCTGCATACCTCTCCCCCACTGTGACTGCTATTTGACCTGTTGTCCGCTCAGAGACCCTGAGGGAAGAGAGAGGGAAGTTTGTGTGTGTGTATCAGAGAAGGGAGAGGAGGAGTCTCAGCAACAATTCTGACTTGTTTATATTGATTAGAAAGAAATCAACAGCACTTAGTATGTAAGACAACCTCTGAAGAGAGGGAAAACCTCCTGTGCAATGCAGGAAAAGGGCAGATTCATCTGAGGGAGAGGATTTGGGGATGAGTAGGAGTTAATTTCAACATGTGTCCTAATCTCCCCCCCCACTTTTGCATTAAGATGTCATCAGTGAATAGAATCTTAACATAAAGGTTTAATTTAGGGGGGACACTGCAGGGTGCCTTCTTTTCACCAATTCTGTTTGCTCTTACATCTACAAGCCTGGCATGTCTGATGGTAGTTAATAAGAAACTAGCAAGTACTGGACTGCAAAAGGGGAGGTATGTATAACCACCCCTTCCCCTCCCAACATCTCTTGATAAATATGGTACCTTCAGTATTCCTGGCAGATCCTGCAAAAGCTCCTCCCTCATTGCACTTGTGTTTTCAATGAACTGGGTTTCTTCTCAAAAAATTGACAAAAAATAAAGCTGAAAGCATCTATTAGGGTGGGTGTCAAAATCACAGAGATCAAAGTTTCTTTTCATCCTCTCCACAGAGCCTCAGACATCTAGGAATTCAAAACAAAACTCCATTGTAAGAAACCTTTTCAAAGCTGGCACAGAGCTACAGCTTCTGTGTCCTGCACTCAGAAGGAAAGCACTGACCCAGACAGGAGACCCACGCAGGCAGAGGGGCTTGTGTCAATGGCACCTAGGGCAGTATCTTCCTTTTTAACTGCTCAACAAGAGAGATAGCCACTCATCTGCAGTGAGGTTCAGACCTTCAGATTTTAACATTCACATTATTGCACTTAAGTAGCTGGTCTCCATTCTACATGGTGGAACCAGAGGAATATCTAAATACAGCTCACAGCTTTTCTGCTCTATGAGCTCCTTTAGCAAGTCATATATTTCAGCATATGGAGTTTTCCGTCTTCTAAGTTTTTTATAAAACCTCTTGGTTCTTGGTTTATGAACAAATACCTTTCTATAGCATGTTCCATTTGAATTTGCTGAGCTTTTGACAAACATTTAGGTAGTCAGAACTTTTGAGGTAGGGAAACACAAGAAATATCTGTTTTACGGGGAAGGGTACACCTTGAAATTATGCAGCTTGCCCCAGGTCACACAGGACATCTATGGAAAAGCTCGAAATTCAGGTCAGGAGCCCTAAATTCACTCCTTTACTTCAACCACCTTCCTCGAGGCGCTTCATTCAGGTGCTCTCTAGTTAAGTTTGCTACTTTCCTGTATTGCAAGTACATTAATTCCTCTTTTAGTAGCATTCCAGTATGTTTCAACTACATTACTATGCCTAGTGCTGCATGCTGCATCTGGCATAGGAATGCAGCATTGCTTTTACTAGGCTGTCAAAGAGAATATATCATTACAAAAATAAATAATGTCTAGCTGCTGCTGGCGTTTCAGTCCAAGCAGTATTTATCACTTTTGGCTGATCAGTGCCTGATTCAATACCCCCAAAAAACAGTGGGTATATACCCAGTTGAATTCAACGTGCATTTAATCAGGTCTTTGCTAACTGTGCTTTCAAACTTCACATTTCATGAGCACTACAGTACTGTCTCTTCTATTTTTAGAGCATTATTCTACTTGCTTCACTGTGCAGATTGATACAATGGATTTTTGTCTGCATGGATTGTCAGTGAATGTATTTTTGTACAAGCAGGTTCTAGTTTTAGTTCTAGATTTAGTTCATCCCGAGTGCGATGCTGCCTACATGCGTGGCAATCTGGGATTAATGCTAAAAATATATATATATTTTATCATAAATGAACAAAAATACTCAGAAAGACAATTAAATTTCATATATGACTGCAGTGACAGAAAGAATCTTCCATTATTCAAACTGTCTGCTCTTCTGACTGAGCATTGCTCTCCAGCCTTCACAGGTGAGGACAGAGAGCTTTCCCGGGCCCAGCACAGCCCTTCGAGACAGTCCTGGGTGGCCTTTATCAAAGAACACATTGCTCCATGGTTTGCACCTTCCCTGATGGGAGTTGGGAACAGCTTCATCAACGAATGTGAAGTGAAGGAAGGGAAGGAAGCTTCCATTACATGTCCATAATTTATAGTTCTTCAAAGTATTTTTTAAGTTCCCCATTCAAAAAGCTGAAATGAAACCAGTAGCAGTTTGTAATCGTAGTTAGTCTGGAGAGAAGGGATGAAGCATGGGGTGTGATGAGCTGCCTCTCAGCTGAGAGAGCCTACAGATACTTTCCAAACAAAAATTACATCTTAAAACTATGAGTAGATTTAACAATTGAACTCTAAAGAATTAAACATCATATAAACATTTCACAATTTTTGTTTTTCTTTCCAAGGGTCCATAGTCTAGTCATTCAATCCTGTGCAAAGGTCCTGTTACTATGGATATGACCTGCAAGAAATGTGTTGCCTCAGAGCAGCACAAGTCACATGAACAGGCTAAAAGCCAAGACTGCTGATTCACGGTCTTGTCAGGGTTTTCAGGCTTCTGTTGGCTTCAGTGAAGAATAGTCCTTGCACCATCAAGTCTATGTTCGTCCTTTAAAAGTGTTCATGCAGGTGTAGCTCCCAGAAAACTTGTGGATTTCTTCAAGTGCTGCCTGAGGGAGAATGCTGCAGGAGAAGCAGAAAGAAAATAAGCAGAGCGGACAAACCTCTAAGTCTATTCTAATAAAAGGATGTGTAAATACATGGCTATGTACACACATACATAGCATACACATTCTCAAAAATCAGCTAGTGAGAGTGCATAGACAAAACATGTCAGTATCCTGACTACATGTTAGTATCTGGTAGGCCTAAAAGGAGTAAGTTATATCAAGTCACTCTTTCCATACAGAAATATTTATCCAAAAACGTCTGAGAAAACTGTAACTTGGAAGATACCATCTTGTTTTATTCCTCTCAAATACTGTGCAGAATCTTGCACTCAGAAATACCCACATTTAAACCGAGTTCTCTAGTTAACTTGCCATCTATTTGTGCCTTATCATAAGGTATCGCTATAGATTTAATTTCCTGACAGCTACTGTAATGGAAAATAAATGATTCATTCTTACGAGAAAGGAGAAGCAGAATAGCCCTTTTTCAGCCTGCAGAATTTCTGGGAACTTTTAAGAGGAACCCAAATTTTACATTCAGAGCAAAGCTTTTACTGTGAGTTGTTTTTTCTTGTTTGAAATGCAATATTGTCATTATTTTCCACAGAAATCTCATGGCCTTATTTCAGTTCCTGACTGAAGTAGGTTTTCCAAAGGCTTTAGTGCAAAATCTCATGGAAACACAATTTTAAATGTCCTTTCTCTGTAGTTGTTTCAGGATATGAAGTTATGACTTTCTTTCCTTAGGGACTTTAAAATTCTTGTTCTAATCACAGAGAAAAATATTTTTTTAATAGTTTCATTGCTTTAACACAAGCAATGCTCTCTAAATACAGCTGTGATGTACATACCTTATTGTACATAAATCCTTTACAATATAAAGCCTGGAGTCCAAAGAGCAGCTTACTAAATCAAAATCAACTACATGCATATGTTAAATGTTAAGAAATCTCCTAGATACAAATACCAGTTCAGATTTCAGGAATCCAAATCTGGGGAGTGAAACTGGTTTCATACAGGGGTTATACCCAGGGAAAACATCCACAAAGGGAATCTCAGAAAGTTTTCTGTCTTATCCTGGATACTGGGTTACAGTCAAACTGGACAGAGACAGAGGCTGTAAGCCAGTCTTGCTTAACTGGCCAGACTATTGCTGGGCTAAGGAAATAGTTACCTTTTTAAGATGACAAGAACATGCATTGTCCATGGAAGGAGCAGGAAGGCTTGATTCATCTGAACAGCTTCTACTGTCCTCCTAGCCACTGTCTCTGGCTTGAGAGGAGGAAAAAGATTAGGGAACCTGAATAAATAAAAGTAAAAAATAAAATAATTATTTGTTAAACAAACTCCTTCTTTGAGATATCACTGTCCAAGTCCTGTTACTCACTAAGCTATCACTGGTTACTGGCATTCAAACGTGCCCCAAAGCGGGCTAGGAGGAGCAGAAAGTTCCGGTTCCAGACACAGAAGCTGGAAAGCAGAAAGCCCAGTTCCAACCAGTTAAGAATGTACATGTTGGTGCCTTTAGGGTGAAGTGGCAGAGCGTATTCAGAATCTTGATTCAGAGATTTTCTTAAACTGTATGCAAACCCATAGCAAAATGCTGTCTGTTCAGTGTCTGTCAGTTTTCCTCTTCCTTTCAGTTGCTCTTTGCTTGATTCAAGTTCTTGACAGGTGAAAGACAAATATTTTTCCCCCATTGCTTTTAATTTCAAACAAGGCTTTTCCCAGCTCCTGCAACAGTCTGACACTGAGAATTTTCTTGAATAAGACAACACAAACTACATTAATATGTTACTTTGTCCATTGTAAAAAATTAATCTGGTCAGCCATTAGTCTTTGAATTTAGCTTATTCTCTTAGAGAGATGTAAAAAGGAGGTATTGATAGCCTTACTTCTGTCATTCCTTTCAGTGGGAAAGATACAAGTATTTCAATGAATAAAGAAGGAGCCTGTACTGTTAATTCTCAAGTAATTCATAGCCTTCTGAATGACCTCAATTTTCAGATTGCCTCCCCTCCCTCTCTGGTGGCCGCATATAGCCCAAACACACTCAGAGAAAAACAGCTTTCAGTTTTCTCTGCAGAAGCAAACGTCTCTCTGAGTCCAGGCAGGCTGTATGAATATGCCAGCAAACCAAGGGAACCAGTCTGATGAGTCCCAGCTGGCCTAGAGTGACCCTGTGTTCCCAGGCAGCCAAATGAGACATCAAATTCTCTTAACTAAATGAAGCATTAATTAGGAGTGTATTCTGATGATTCATTTAAAATGAGATGCTTTATTCTAGTTCCCCTGGACTGACCTGATTCTCATGCCCTGAAACATCTCTGTGCTGGTGTGGAAGGGCAGGACTGTTGTGGCATTCACTCCTGGACAGTCCAGCAGCCCCAAGGTCAGGCTCTCCATAAAGGCAAAGGATGAGGCTTTGGAGGTGCAGTAGTCAATGGCTCCAGGGATGGCCGACAAGGCCAGGACAGAGTTCAGGCAAACAATATGGCCATTCTGCAACTCCAGCATCCTTGGCAGGAATGCTTTGGTGGTCTGAAAAAAGAAAGAAAAAAGGTTCGCTCAAGCAGAGATATAACAAAAATAATAGTTCCTGAAAAAACCCCAAGGTGACACAGAGACAGCAAGCCAAACAGTGTTGTTCATTATTCTAGGAAAGGAGTGGGAGAGTACCTTGTTGCTTTGTCATTTTCTGAACAATTCTAAACAGGCAAAGTTTGCACAGAAACAAAACAAAATCTTTCCTAGCACATAAGTAAGCAGCACCCACAGATAAAGGCCATGAACAGAATGCTTTGTATGTTTAAGAACTTCTTGTAGAGGTTAAAGTCTTCAACAATGTCATGAAATCATAAAAAGATTTTTTTTTTTTTATTACTATGATCTAATTCAAAATGGAAAGACCTTCACACTAGTTTCCTTCCCTGAGCAATGTCTCATGTTCCTCTGACGTTCCATACCCATCACAGAAAACTATCCTCTGTGAGCTCAGGCTTGGTCAAAAGAAATTAAATGTTTTACTGGGGATACAAGAGCATCAAATACTGTGTCACAACTGGAAAATTTAATTTTTTTAGACTTCTTTCCTCTGGCCTTTGTTCCTTACGTGTTTTTTTTCTGTCCCCTTTCCATGTCAGATTAATTTTACCAAGCATCATTTAGAAAGACCTAGTAGCAGCCAAGTATTTACTGGCTGTAATCTGCCACTCTCTTCCCCATCCTGAATACACGTGACACAAGGGCTTATCTTACCCAGAATTGTCCCAGGGTGTTTATATGTTGTGATTTGAGCAGTGCATCGTCATCGCTGTCCATCAGGCTCTTACCATGGACCACAGCAGCATTGTTCACCAGGATAGTGATATCACCCACCTGCAAAAAAGCAAATTACTTATTACAACTAGCATCTCTGCTTATGAATCCGCAGTCACCATTATGTCTGAATATCCATTATTGCCTAAATACATTTTTATTTTCAGAGCTTTTGACATTCTTGCCTATGGGCCTTGTAACCCTTCTGGATCACTTAAAATAGGTAGCTAGAATTTGTACAACATAACCTGGATGGTCACCCTTCTTTTTCCCAATTTGCCAATATATTTTTTTCCTCATCAAATACAAGTCATTCCTAGATTCCACCCACAGACACTAACCTTTTCCCGCACAGCTTTGGCTTGCCGATAGACCTCCTCTCTGTTTCCTACATCACAAATGAAATAATGGCATTCTGTCCCCATCATCCTGATTTCCTCTGTGGTCTCCTTCAGGCATTTCTCAGTTCGACCCCACAGGATGATCTGCAGCAAGAAACTTTTGTTAGAGTCAAACCGCTTCTGCTTCAAATCTAAAATAATTAAAACATGCTTCTAACTTCAACAATTTGATGAACATCTTTGATGTGTTTTCACTGCCAGCCCTGTCGCATTGTTTCATTTAAGACTAGTGATGATTTTCTGTTACATGGGGATGGGACTTGAGTATCATGGTGGTAGCTGTATCCCACTGCTGATTACTTACAGGTTCTTTACAAGCAACAGAATAGCTAACACAAAAAATCAGACCGTTAGCTTAATGTGACAAATACATGAAACACTTGGCAAATTTCTGTATCATGAAATTTCAGATTTCAAATCTCACTGTTATCATCACAGAAGGATAAATTTATTCTAAAATCACAGACCTTCCTGGTATGCTATCTACTTCTCATTCTACATTTGAAGATAGTATGTGCTGCAGTAAAACATATTTTTTCAGCATATCATATACCACTATTTGCAATGCTGTTCACAGGCTGATGTCCTAGGTGCATTTCAAACAAGAGCTTCATGCTAATACAGACATTTAAAGTGAAAAATTTCAAGCATGAATTTACTTTACAACTAATATATGGAAGGTTTCTCTTGCCACTCCCATTTAACACAGTAAAAATGCTACAATACTTCTTGCACAAAGAACAATTCTAAATATTGGTGGAAACAAAACATTTAAATCATATAGCATGGACTTTACATATAATGAAGACATAACCAGCACAACATCATGGAGATCAGAAATAGAAGTAACTTGAAAAGTTACCAGGTTCATTAACTTTCATTGTGGGGCTTTATCCAGTATGATTTTTCCTAGTGAAACAACACTATTAGTCTCAAGTATGAGACGGTGCTTCCATTACTGTCTTTCAAACATTAATCTACAGCTAAACAGATTTAACCAAATTCTTTTTCCTAGTATATAACCTAATTTTCTATTTCTTTTAAGGCTACTGGAAGGAATATAATTTCATCTCTCCATTACTAAAGACATCTCTATATGAATCAATCTATCCTTTTTGCTCCTGAAGCCAAGTCTTCTCAGCATTCAGCACGTTACAAATGGTGAGTCACTTGTCGTTCTACAAAAAATAAATTACTGATTGGAGGATGTTACTGACACCAGCTGACTGCTCTAGGACTCAAAGATCCAAAAGAGAAAGAAAAGGTTGCTACTGCTTACTACTGCAGTTGTGAGCATTGATAATGCAAAATTACTATTTAGTACTAAAATAAAAAAATGAGGATATTCACATAGTCAAATGCAGGTTTACTCTGATTAGAGGAGTGGGAACTGGGCTTTGAAAATGGGAACAGCTTTGCTGCTCTCAGAACAGTGCTATTTCCAAGCAGCATCCTTATCACCCGTGATCCAGGATTACAGCTGCTTCCCACACCACTGTGTATTGCGTATGATTCTGACTGGTGTATTGATTTGATTTGTTAATGGTTAAAAATAAGCACACTTAAACTTCAAAGATTTAACAATTTTTGAGTTTTCCAAAAGTTGAAAGAACAGTAAAAAAAATAATATCTAAATTATATCACAGAATTAACTTAGTAACAGCAAGATAAACATAAAAATTTAAGACCTGCAGTATTCCCTCCCCACAACAAATCTCTTGCAGAGAGCTTTAACATGCTTATTTTTAAGGATCAGTTAAGCTTATCTCATAACTGGTACTAAAACTAATCTCTGGCAGGGTCAAAGAGCTCTTCCAGTGCGACTAAGCAAGGCAATGCAGAAGTACCTGGGTCCTCAACCATTTCCTAAATGAGTTAAATTTACAATTAATCCCATTTATAAGTCACTGGCACATCTGTGAACATAAACACACACAGACTGATAGACTTACATACTCGAAACCACCAAAGGACTAACGAGTCGGTTAACCAGAAACATCAGAGTGTGTATAAATACGCCTGAGCCATTTCATGGGAAATCTCATCTCAGGGGAAGTAATTTTCACGGAAAAAGCTGTGACCAGACTTAAAAACTGTAAGAAAGCAAACGTCTAAAAATGTGCCTCGTGTATTGGCCTGTCTTCGAAAGTCTCAGCGTTATCACCCTGGACCATCAGGCTTTGGCATCTGCACAAAGCTTGTAGAACTGATGGCTATTGACTCACTTCTGAACTCAGAGCTAGATGGGGTGAGATTTCTTATGCCTACTCTGCAGACTTGAACGGAAATCAAGAACATGTGAGAAATTTCACAAGCTTTCAGGAAATATTTACAAAATACTGCTGAACTATAAGCATACACACTGACTTGCTCTCTCTTTCACAACCTACATCTCTGCAGAAAGGGGAGAAGAAAACACTACAAAATGTCAGCCGTAGGCATCAAGTCTGGTGCCCACAGAGTTTTCATCAGTGTGAACTTCAGCCTCTTAGCGGGATGGGATCAGTCAAATGCAGACACTGAAAAATGAACTGACAAGTTGAAGGGTGATGGAAGGTAGGAGAGGAAGAGGAGAGAAGGAGAAATAAGGTGTCAGACAAGAGGAGTAAGGCAAGAAACTGAGCTCACGTACCTAGCACTCTAGGGTTTCACACTGCTATTGCAAAATAAAAAGTAGATCACTCATTCTTCACTTTAATCTGTTTCGAGCATCCATATAGCCTCCTATTCCCAAGAGTTGCCACTGATGCATTGAATGTCAGGAAATATACATGGAAGAATAGTTAAGCAAAGGAGGACCTGTCAAAGGAACATCTGTCTGTGATGCAACTCTTGGACATAACATTTTTTATGCCCCAACAGTTACTTTGGGACCCTTAATATCCTACAGGCAAGTCCTGCAAGGTGACCCCATTAAAATCTGGGCCATCTGGGGAAGCCAGAATTTGCTGGTTATCCTGCTGACAGCATTAATTTCAGTACAGATTTTTTTCCACAGGAAGTTTTCATGTCCTTGATACTGTTCACACTCAGGTGAAGGCTTCAGCCTGCGTAAGAAAAAAAGCAGTAAATAAAAGGCCATTCTTTCATGAGAGGTGAAAGTTCCCTAACGACACAGTGGGAAGGGAGGTTTCCTGCTGTCATTTCTGCTACTTTTTACAGATGGATAAAACTCAAAACTCAATACTTGCTTTTGGTCCAGATTCAAGCTTGACTGCTCCTACAAAATCATATGAGACTTTCAATTTCTGTTTTACATCTGGCCAAATTAAATTGGCACGGGCTTCCCTCTGGTCTCCTAGGATATCAGATCTTACAGAGACAAGACTTTTAGCTGCTGCATTAGCCTCATAGTTGAGGCTTCTGTTCCTCCTGAACTCTGTCTTTGCAGAGAGCTTTGGCTTAGTGTTTCTGTGTAGGCAAACCTCTCTTCTTTTCGTGTTTGCAGCAGTTTCCCAATGTTTTTCTAGGTCCTTATTCTATTGCCTCCTGAGATTTTCTACAGACCTACTCATCAGTCCTCTGCTCTCCTGACTTCACCTCCTCCCGCAGAATCCGCAATTTGACAATTTGTTCTTTGGCAACTTGGTTGTGTTACTTGTAGCATTCTCACTAAACCATTCAAACAGACAGCTTAAGAGTCAGGGATAATCGTGCATGATCTCAATGTTCCTGAACAACAACTTTTGCTCACAGTTGAGCTGATGAATGACTGTCGGCCTGTGCCTGTGTCTTGCTGATACCCCATGAGCTGCAGTTAGCCCTAAAGCTGGGCAGTCAGTACTTCCCTTTACATGCAAGCAAGCGTGTAAGGAACTCTCATTTTATTTTTTGCTCTGTCAACATCAAGAAAGGCATTATTTAGCTTTATCCTGCCCTTGCTAGGGTTTGAAAAGAGTCTAGATCTGCACAGACCATTTTATTAGGAAGCACAATTTTCAAAATGCAGACATGAGTTGAGGAGTCCTGTCTGTGTTCCCTTTCCTTTTTAAGTTTAATTCTAAATTGGCAAAAGGTGTGTCCCAACTGGAGGCTAAGTCCTGTAGAGAATGACTCTTACAGACACAGAAGTTCCTGTCTGGGGCAGAGAAAAATGTAGAGGAATAAAGGAGAAAAGAGACACAGTGATCCTCATTACACAGCCTGTCAGGATGTTGCACAGCCACCCATTCACGGTAATTTAATGGTGGACAGAGGAATATTTAATTTGCGTTTTGGAGAAGTTCTTGGACAGACAGTTTTCCGTCCTGGAAAGAATCCAGCCCCTGCTTCTTCTCCCCCTTCATCTCTCGTCATCCTCTCCTGCCCGCCCCTCCCTCCCCTCCTGCACTAGACACGCTCTCCTTTCAAAAAGTTACTGACCAGAAAATTGTTGAGGGCAAGAGCCCAGTGAGGCGGTTAATCCCCGCTGTGGCAGGCCTGCTCCTGGGGGTTCCTGCCCTGTGCTTACCTCTGGGTGACCCCAGTGTTGGCAGTCAGGGAGGTAGGTGGAATGTTAAAGCAATCGCTTCTGCTCCAGGCTGCTGAGAGGCGCTGAGAGCCCGGGCAGCAGCAGGGCAGGAGTCTCCCTGCCATTGGACACACCAGAGAAGGGATTTAGGATGACAGAGGAACTTAACACGCCCTCCTCTTAATTAACTTTAAAGTAGGCGAGGGCTGTGACATCACAGCTTAGTGCAGATTTTCCCAGGATTTATTCATGAGCAGATTTTGCAAAACAAATCTTATCTCTAGATCTTCTCCCCTCTGGCAAGTCACCGAACTCCTTATCTGGCCTTAGGAAAATGATTTCAGCTGGAGTGGCAGGCTCAGTAGATGCTGCATCCTCTGCTCCCAGAGGACTCGTTTAACTCTGGACTTAATCTGCTAATGAGACATACCCTGAGGTCAGAGGGGAGTCAAGAGGAAGGTTTTAGCTGCTGCTGGACTAAGGCATGACTTTCTATTAGAGGCCTGCACTGGCTACTTGCCGAAAGCCCCAGACCTGACTGCAGCTTTAAATCCCAAATTTCACTGTAACACAAGTGTTATGCTTTTGATCGCCACAAAATCAGATAAAGCCAGTAATTTATATAAACTGGTCTAGGTTGAAGCTGCTATCAACCACAATATAGACACATGATCTATGCTTCCAGAGTCTTAGGTTTATTATTGGTGCAGGAGATGAGGTTAGAGCTAATTTTGCATCATTTACAAGGCTATTTAACTTGTTTGGTCTGATTTTATGGCTCATACAACTCAAGAACAGCAGCAAAGGAATGTTGCCCTTTTACATCATCAATTAATTTGGCAATATATCTTCAGCAAACCCGCTGTGCTAGACTTTATCCCTCCAGTGAACTAGACTGGTATTGGAAAGGTGTCCCACAACAAAAGCACTTCTGAGACTGAACATGTGCCATTTCTTGACACTCCCCTTGGATTATCTGGATTGCATTTTAGTACTGAACTGTTCACTTTTAGTCTTTTCCAGCACAACAACACGCATTGTGATTAGCAGATACAACTTCCATTCCAGAAATTTCTGCATTTTACGATTCATGAAGCAACTCTCTGTATCAAATGAAGACACTGACAGATTAAAGTATTGCGGAGAGACACAAAGTGCCCTTCCTGCCTGCTCTCATTATTGCTGCCTCCACAAATCAACCACAGCTCCTCACCACTGATCAGCAGAGATAGGAAGTAGTTGGTAGGTCAACACATTTCATTCCCCCTTTCAACCTCCTTCCCAGTCCAGTGAAACAAAAGTTGCTCTGTTTGAGTAGGTACCCGTAATTGCACAGACTGTTACCTTTGTTCAAACAGAAAAAGCCTTTCTGCACCCAATATGGAAAGTTTCTGCATACTTTTAGGAAGTACAAAGTGCAGATAATCTACTGAAGTATGTCAGTCTTATCCCCATATATTTACAAAGCCTGGTAGTACTAACTCACAGTTGGTCCTCCGAAGCAATGCATTCCAGTATATCCCATAATCCTGGCAGAGTTTTGCATATCCTGAGAACAGGAGGCTAAATCCTTCAGCCTCAGAAGTGTTCATGTATTTTGCTTGTCAATGGCATAAGGTTTTCTCCTCCACCCCTTCCCCTCTTTCCCCCCAGGGCAGTCAGACAAGTTCTCTCAGGAGTTCTCCATGGGAGAGGCAGCTCAAGACAGATGACTGGAAGAGTGAAAGGTGTGGCCCTTCAGTGTGAAAAGCCAATCTTTGCTTTAGAAAGGAAAAAGAACCTTTTGATGCCTGAAGTAGGTCAAAATACTTAACCCAGCCCCTTAGTGACACTTGTATAAAAGTAAGCAAACAAAGCAGGCCGGTGGCAAAATTGTCTCCGTTCCCCAAGTGGAAAGTGAATATCAAAGCTGGGAGGGTCGGTATAAGAAAAGTTACAGGTAAGCATGGGGGAATCAAGAGAGTAAGACCATTTTCCTATTTTATACACAAACTTTTCTAGATTGGTATTTAGAAGTTATAAAGACATTACACTGTAAGAATTTAATTTAAATTTAATCCTGCCACCATGGTAAACACAAAAAACTTTATAATAAACTGCTTTGAGTTAAGTCCAGGAGTAATATCCAGTAATGAGATTAAAAGTTAGGTCTAAAGAGACTTCAAAAGGAGACTAAAAGAGTGAATTCCAATTCCCTTGGTCTAGAGTCAGAAATTCATTGTTTTATATGTTGATTTAGCACTCAATGCGATTAACATTATTCACCTAAGCCACCATCAATTCCAATTGTATCCCAGTCACCCTTTTTTTTTTTCCATTGAAAGAAACAAAACAGCACCTAAAAACGTTTTTGAGAAGTATGTAAACACCCATCTCCTATTCAATAGAGGCCTTCCTTGGGAAGAAAATCTGTAATTTTCTGTCTGCATTCAGGCATTTAAGACCGGTTCCCTCTAAAGAAGTGAACAAATGCCTACTGTTCTCACAGCCAGGACTATTTAAGGACAGGTGGCCCCATGCTGACTTTTTTCCAGTGGTTTTTCCAATTGCTTTCGTCTGCAACACGAACTGCGACTCCAGACTGCCCTGGGAGCAGCACTTCTCAGCTCTGTTGTAGGGAACAGTTGAGGAAGGGGAAGGGTTAGGGTTGTTTGCAAGAAGAGGTCACACAGGAGTCAGCCTTTACAATCCTATTAACGCTGGGACAGGGTCAAATGGAGTGCACGTTCCAACAAAAGCACCAAGTGGCCACAAGCTGTCACCCTGCAAAGGTTCATGGAAGCATTTGTGGGGGAAAAAACGACAGATTTTTAATGGTGAATGTCTGCCACACCATGTGTTAGAACCGGCCTCTGCTCCAGGGAACCAAAGCACACAAAGAAATATCCAGCAATAAAATTCTCTGGCTGCAAAGCAAGAAAGAAGTGGCATATCTGGGGAGTGGAGAGAGGGGTCAACTTTTTTAAAGTTATGTATTTGAGGTAAGGCTTTGAAGATTTCTACCAACAAAAATATAATACTCCATGCTGTAAAAATAACCAGTGTGCTGCTGCCTCCGTTTGCTTGGCATGTCATCCCTATAATCCAAATTCATATAAAAATGTCCAGAGAGATCTCAGGAAATTGTGGGGAGGGTAAATATGCAGGTGCAGAAAGCCCTTTCGTACTGCAAGCCCAGCAGACAGGATGAAGGGATAGAAAGTCAGTAAATTATATTTCAAAGGAAAGAAAGAAATAACTGGATCTGTCTGACAATAATGCCAGGGTCCAACAGGGCATTTCAACACAGGGGAAGGTTTGCTGCTTCCACGTTTTCCTTCCAAAATGCTGCATTATTATTTTCACTTATTGCACATAACTCTCAGGGTAAAGAGTTCTTACCATGTGTCAGGTTAAATGTTCGTGTAATATAGTTAAACTTTTACTATGACAGAAAGTTATATTGCCACTGAACGGTCAGAGTGTTTGTTTTTATAAAGCTAAAACCAAACACGTAGATTACAGGGTAGCTAGAAGTAAGGGACATGTGGATCCAACACAGTATTATTTCCATCACCTGACTGGGTGAAAATAACTCCTATCATTGCCTGGTTCAACCAACAGTTAACTAACAAGTCTGCTAACTGAAAAGTCTGTTACTTCTTAACTTACAAACTGGAAAAAATCAGAATTAACATAAATTTATGGAAAAGAGTAATTCAGGAGCTACAAACCGGGTGCCAGTAGAACCAAATTATTTTTTAGAGTTTGCCTTTATATTTTTGAGCTGATTTCTGTAACAGAGTGCCTAATCTTGAAATGCTGAGTGGTTTTAACTTCTAGTGGAGAAGGCTGGTCACTGCATCACCACCTCTGTGAGCGCTTGGAGACTCCTATGGCTAGGTTCCCTTATAGTTTACAAAACTATCAATTATGCTGGATTGCTAGTTTACAGTAAAAAATTGTCAGTTTTAATTCAGAACATTTTCAGTTTTGCTTTAAGCTAAACCATTATGACTATTTCATCAAAATAATAAATACAATTTTATCAATGAGATGCTCTACTCAAAGGTTACCTAAGTAGCTGTCTGATGCTGGACAGATTCTGAACTTTGGTAGTAATCTATGATCACCGCTATGTGAACTGGAGCTAAGTTACACCACATTGTCACGTAGATGTGAGGTAAGTCATTATAGTCCTGTTACCAGTCAAGGGGAGTTTGCATTTCACTGTACTCTCACAGCAGCAGAATCCAAAAATAAGGTGGACAAAATGGCAAATGTATTGAAGTAAGGAAAGGCATAAGGAATGTTTACAAGGCAGAAGAAGACACAGGTGGACAGACAACCCCAGCCCCTGTAGGAACGTCACAGAAAAGGATGAGTAGGGAAAGTGTTTCAGTTTGTTAAACTGGAAGGTGGCGTGCAACAAAAACAGACATGGAAACCTAAGGATGAAAAACATTTCTAATGCTGTCATTTTAAAGTGCCCTCCAGGAAGGCCTAAAATATGCTCCAGATCATCCACGTGCATAATGTGATGTAGCTCTTGACTGAAAAAATAATTTCTCCCATGAGGCTACTGGAGAAATACTGGGAGTTAAAATAGCCTACGTTAAATTTTTATATAAACTGAACGCTAGCTACAGCTCCAGACGAGCTTCCCTACAAGCCTCCTTTCTTTGCCTCCAGAAAAAGAGAATCGCTACTGTTTTAAAACCATCTAAAAGCTGTCAAAAGGAGCTTTTCTTATAAGTATTTTAATCAAAGAAATAAAGGATACTGCCTTGAAGAAAGCTTCAATATTTAAATGCTTAATTGTTTTCCTATCTTTCTATGTACATTTCAAGATGTTATTTTTTAATGGTGGCTGTTGCTATGCAACAGGGCAGCATTTCTACAATCTATTCATCTGTTGTACAAATGACAGTTTTCAGGACACGTTTAACTCTCAGCCCATTAAGTCAAAGGAGAAGGAGGGGAATGGGAGGATTGTAAGCTCCTAGAACATACATCCCCCCAAAGGGTACACAGCAAGAAAGGGTCTTTCACTGAGGATACCATTTTCTTCAACACACTGTTAGAATGGAGTAGCTACCCTGCTTATAAAAAACGTGAGAAACAGCACAGCTCTAGTTAAATAAGATGATATCTAAATGTAAAATCAAATGTATGAGAATTATTTTTATCCAGAAATGATCAATTCTAACCAGATTCTGCTAGAATTATACTTATTTAAACTAGAGGGGCTGGTCAGGTAATCACAAATCCAGCTCTAATATGTCGCTCAGTTACAAGCCCTGGAAGTTACCACCCTTTGGAAGTGAGTGCCTATCACATGCACGCTTTTTAGGCTGCTGCAATGTGAAATGAAGTTAACTCAAATCAACATGAACATAAAATCAATTAAGTTATCACAGAACATGAGATTTCACTTTCCAGTGAAATAAACTAACCTGGTCAGTAACTAAGATTTAGCTAAGGGGGAAGTAATATAATATTAAAGCACAATAATTCCATAATGTGTTCAACGTCAGTAACAAGCACAGCTCTATGCAATAAGGGTTTTCTCCCTACCAGTAGACTGCAGAGCATTGGGGATCTGTAAACTACTTCATAGAAGTGTCTGAAATTTAGCCCTAAAAATAGGTCTATTTTCAGTTTGACTCACATTCACTGTAGAACAATCTTTACTTCCACTAAAAAATATTTATAGGTACACAAAATAATTGGTAGAGACCAACAATTACTGTTCTTGTAATATAATTTCAATGGCTAAGAATTTTCTCTTTTCCCTTTTAATTCAGCCAGGAAGAGAAAGTAAAATCAATTTATAGATGTAAGATGCTTCTCCACATTTCTGATGTTGCAGAGACGCTGGACTAAAATAAGGTGATGACAGTGGCCAAACCCATCAGCCCGACGCTTCCTCTGTGCGAGCAGTAAACAAGTGTAAGGATGTGGTTAGAGCTGGCTGACCCACGGCTGAACCCGGGGCCGTGAAGGAGCCGCAAGGTGCCAGATCACTGCACACACACGTACCCGCACACACACACGTCTGCGTACATCCACACACGTCCCTGCAGCATTAAAGGTGTCCTAGAGCAACCCGCAACAGTTGCACATCATCATTTAGGGAAATGAAACCCTGAAAACCCCCTCTGACGGCTAAACGTTTCGCTTTGAAAGAGGCAAAGCTCTTGCTTCCATAAAGCTCACATTGAAATATAAACACAACATAGACAATAGTCTCTAAGGGGCCTGGATTAAAGTCAAATAACAAGCAACACAAAGAACATTCTAAAACATTGCACAATCAGCATATCTCAAAACCCAAAATCAAATAACTCAGCTCAGTGAGACAGGACTCCCGTGTTTCCCAAGAGGCTTGGAAATGTTCTTACATCATTTCTGACAGCTCACTGTGGTCAGAGCCAGCCCTGTTCTATTACCACTTTGGGAAAGAAGTATTTGTACCAGCTGGATGTCTTTAATATTCTACTTGGAAGCATGACCTCTTCTCTTTAAGGCAGTAAGCTGAGCTTTGTCCTCCCTGGTAAGGGGTTTTTTAGGAGGTAGGGCACAGGGAATTTGAGTTTGTAGTCAACACAAAGCCAAGCTGCTGAAAGCGGGTGTCAGGATTTCCCATTCCCTCCCCAAACTACCGCAGCCAAGTCTCGCCCAGCGAATGTTCTGATGGGACAGACAAGGTGTCTCTGTTTACTATGAGCAAGGAGATTAAAATGACAGATCTAAGACAAACACTAATTTAATCTTCATGTAGCAAATACCTGATTGTCAACTGTTATTGTTGATCCATTCTTTTTAAGAGCATGGAAAGGTGAACTGCACAGTGTCTTTATAACAACATCTTCCCCTCCCATTAATTTATTTTAACTCTAGTATATTTGCGGTTTTTCTTAAGGCCCAGCACCCAGAGTCAAGAGATTATCTATTAATTTCTGCATTCGGTTAAAGCGGTGCGAGCTTGTCCACTCTGCTGATATGAAGAAAATCTTGAACATGTAACTTGGGTGTACCCAGTGATTCAAAGGGCAAACAGAATGAAAAAACAATTACAATTACTTAAAAGACCATGCTTGTTTTGTGTTGTAGCTCCTGATTTGTTAACAAAGGCCTAGCTATACAGGAAACATTTGCTGCACAGTGACCCTTCTAAGAAACACTGAAATAAGATTGTTTCAGTGCCTGAAGTTTTCACTGTCTGATACAAGTTGGCACTGATAGAAACACTGTGAGCAGTTTCAGTCCAGGACTTACTGGGAAAGAGGATGTATCTAAAGAACAAACACTACCAGTTGACACAAACTGTTGCAAGCTGGTACCTGTGCTGCCCAGAAGGACCACTGGCTGAATGAGAAGTCAGGCTGGAACTCCATTAGCACCTATTTTAAATGGCTGTTTCATGTAGATAAGGGATGAAATATATTAGCCAGGTCATACCAACTGCACCTCACCTTTATAAAGACTCTTTCTAACCTGTGACTAAAAATATGCCATACTACAGGATAATCACAGCCCAGGATGTTTCCAGGCATCATTTTTATACCACCTCAAAATATTATATATACTACCTCAATACTTTTAAGTTGTTTAAGTGTACTCAGAGGTATAAGTGCCACAGATTATGTACCGAGAGCCAGATTTATCTCCTAGTCCCACAGGTGATGACAAACTGATTTCAGCAGAGCTGCATTTGTGCTTTCAAACGCTGTTTTAGTGCTGTAAATGGCGCACTGACACATTTGCTCAGACAACAGAAATCCCTATGTTAGTCAAAACAAGTAAACTCTGTAGCGCTGTATTCAATAAATTGTAATTAAGAAGGTGGCAACATAAGGGTGACTGTCCACAAAATCCTTTTCTAATTATGCATAGTTTATGGCTAAGCTAATAGGATGAACAATTTAAATTAGTTACAAACTCTGCCAAGGTACCCATCTATTCCCAAGTCTATTAATTAGAATCAATTTAATCCCCACTGGGATAAAGGTCAAACAACATGTATTTGACCTTTTTCTGCTGGCGTCAGTGTTATCAGCCAATGGATCTGGCAGTGCCTGGGTCTGACTTGTTCGACTCTTCAGCATGTTGACACAATGCTTTGAAGAACAGAGCCTGAGCCCAGCTAAAAAGATCTCTCTAATAATTTCTGCTTTATATTCCTGATAAGCCCACAGGTTTGAAAATGCCAGAGCTTGTTCTCTCTCGGTGGTCAGCTCTTTGGCTGTTGTTCTGTCTTTAAGATTTTTCCTTTTGTCTCCCTTTCCTACATAGGACCTGAAAGCAGGAATGGTATTAGACTTGTGTCTTCAATTCACTCCAGAAATCAAAGTGAAAAATGAACATTAACTGACCCACATTTGTTAATAGATTTAAAAACAAACACTCAAAATCAATAATAATTAGCTGACATTTCCAAACTGTCCAGAAGGAAAGATACAGAATTTCTACACCCTTGGCTAATTTCATGGGAAGGAAATAAACAGAACTGTTGTCTTTTTTTCTTCTCCCCATAGTTCCTGTAGAATTAACTGGCTTCTTCTGTGGAGTTCACCATCATAATCTATTTGCTCCAGTTGTTTACTTGGAAAACTAGTCATAATACTTGCAAACCTCTCAAGTAACTCTAAGACTTAAGTTCCTGGTCTTGACTATGGTAATATGACGTAAAATCAGCCAGTTCTTGACATACTAACATTGTGTATGTTCTCTTTGAATGGTGCTGATCTGTTTGAGGAATGTAACTCAGAGTCTATTTATTCTAAGTTCCTCCTTCATATTTTTACTGTCCACTGCACAGTATCATCCCATCGGGACAGGTTTCCACAGCAGGGTTTAAAAAACCAAAGTATCTTTGATTCCTTCTAAACTTTTTAGTCAAAAGGCTTAGAAATGTATGCAGGACACTTATGGTCACTCTTAAAGCAAATACTGTGGCAGTATAATCAGGCATTAGCTCAACAACATTTTAAATCCATTTTATAGCACAGTAAAAACTACCTGTGTATGTCAGTGCTTCAGATGACAGACTCATGACATAAATGCAAGAGAGATGCACAGCAGCACGTTTACACGTCGCTGTGGGTGATGAAACCACCTAATAAAATGGGGATGAATCACTTCAGATAAGTACAGTGACACATCCTAGACAAAACTGTCTTGTCAGCCATGAAATTCAGAAAAGCAGCCTTTTTCCTTTCTTAGGTACAAATAAGACTAAGATCACAGAATCACAGAGGGGTTGAGGCTGGACAGAACCTCTGGAATCATCTGGTCAACCCCCCCTGCTCAAGATGATGTACCTGGTCTAATGCTTTGACCAAGTCAACTCTCATTTTAAACTTCACTGTCTCCTCTTCAAGCTTTCCACACCTAATCTTCTGGATTCACTTTCAAGGCCCCAGTCCCCACGTTACCAATCACATTTCCTTTAGCATCACAGCTCCCACTGTAGCCTTTACCTCCCAGCAGTAATTTGGGAAAACCTCTGTGTTTTCTACCACACTGTCTGTACTTCTGTAAACATTCCCCAAAATTCTTTATTGTTGCTCTTCAGATCCCACCTTAAAACCTCCATTGCTGTGATGCCTTTCCAAAAACTTAAAAATGGTTAAATGAGTGGTGCTGAAATCACTTGCTTTACAGCCCCCATCAGTACAGGCTGCCGTGCTTGTATTCAGCTGTTGCCTTTTGGTTTATATGTACATCGTAATCCTAATCATCTTTTTCTGTTGTCCTTATACAGCACATTTGGCATCTTTACGCTAAATAATTTCTGGTGCATGAGTGGGTTTCATCTTTAAAACTTACCTCAAGATTTCTTACAGCAAGGACACAGTCCTTCTATTTTGTGGGAAGCCTCATTTAATTGTCTTGATGTCAGCTTTAAGCATCTTTTAAAGTGCTGGATTTTGATGTGCCAACACAGCACGGTCTCACTGGGACAATATTTTCACATGACATCACTGTACCCTGATGCGAGACGACAAGCCTGTTACTCTGCAAGCTCCACTTCTTGTTAACATTATTTATTGTCCTTACAACACACTGGGTAACAAAAGACAGGTATGTTCTAAATTAGAAGTTAGAACGGCTCCAGCCGGAATGCTGCTGCACAGGCACCAGCAGATCTGATAGCGGGTGGATTCCGGCGGCGCTTGCCAAGCAGTGACACTTGCTCAGCGTGTTACTGGAGCAGCTGGCCCTGGCACTTCCACACACAACAGGCTCGGTGCCATCACTTCAAACAAGGGCTCTTCTGCCCATCCTTAAATTCAATCAACGAGGAAAGGAGCTGCCAGCAGGAAGCCATTAAGTCAAGTTGCTGTCGGTATATAATCTTTATAGAAAGAAAGCCTTTCTAGAGACCGTAAAGTGACTCAACCAAATCTACGCTCTCACAGTTTACCAAAAGTTCCAAATAAATGTATTATTTTGCGTGACATGGAAAAACATTCACTCCCCAATTCTTTCCATGTACTTCTGGTTGCAGTTAAGTTATGACATGCTCTAAGAATTTGCTGTAAGATTAAGTGCTTAAATTTAAATAAGATTAAAGTAACCATCATTAAAAATATGCCTGAAACTGTTCAGTTTTCATGTTTTTTTCTTCAATCATACACACGACAGGAGAGATTACCTAGAAGCTGATATTTGCACTATGGGTAAATATTCTCATTATACTAAAATATCTACAACTTAGAAAATGTAAAATCTCCTTTTAGGAAAGTGAAAAAAAAGAGTCTTTTTTCATTTTGAGACATGTGAAACTGCCTTTTCATGGCCTATTTATGCCAAGAATAGGCACTGACTTACTTGCCTTGCTAAATTACTATGGAGAAACCCAGAGAATCCATGACCTACATGTACCTGGTACCTCCACAGGACACAGAAAGCATTGCAGATGGGGAAAGATGCTCTCTTGACAACACTGTCTTAGTACTGGGATCTAAAAACATATATGTAGAATGTACACTGAACCTTTTTAAAATTATCACACACCAGGTCAACCCCACATCTGCCTGTGCAGTACATTTACGTACTGCATTTGTATTGGGTGAAGTACAGTAGAACTGAGTCCATTTCTTTTATAAACATAATTTTAAAGGCCTTATGATTTCATTCTGTTGGATCATGGTGCCTGTTAAGAACAAGCCCACAGTGATTAATCATACTCTGTGGAAAACCAGTTCCTCTCAGCTTTCAAATTATGTAATTGAAAATCAGCACTTTTCCTTATATCAGAACTAATCTCCTCTGGGGTGGCCAAATCAGGTCTATTCATGTTCTGAATGTTCTGAACTGGGAGTGAATTGCAAGATACTCAGAAATAAGTTTTTACTTGCAGAATAAAAGTGTCTTGATGCCTGGCCCAGCCGCAGGGGATTAGAAACCTGACAGAGCAAGCAGGAGAGAAGGTGTGCTATCTCATCCCTTCCCCGCAGAATTTCGTCAGAAATTATACACCTTCCTACATGACAAAAGAAATGTTTTCAGGTTTGGAACACGGCAGCCCATCTGGGTGGAACTCTGTGGCAGATTAACATTCTGGTGTGCTAAGAATTTGATATCAAGTTCTTCAGGCAAGATATGGTTTGGTCAGAATATTTTACAGGTTCTGAAAGTGAAATCAGAGATGAACGTTTGAGAATGTCCAATAGTTTAGAAGACATTTTAGATTAAGAACTCTCACTGAAATGCACGTGAAATACTAACAACTTTTGCCCTACACCTTAAAAAAGATCACAGCTCTGAATGACTTTAACATCAGTCTCAGTATTTTGCCCTCACTTCAGGAGATTAGTATTAATTTCATTTCCAGCTCTAGTCCCAATGCAGTTAATCTCTTATCATACAGCGTTGGTATATGTTGTAAAAAAGTTTTCAAAAGGTATATACTAATTCATACAAACCGGGACAATAATATGTCAACATGATTCATAAAGACCAAAGCAAAATACTCATAGAACTACAGAGGCAGCTTGTGTAGGTAATGTGGGAGGAGCATGCCATTGTAGAAACTCATTTCAAAACCTGCCAAATTTTCCATTACTGGGAATACAAGGCTAAATTCTAAGACCTGATGCGATTTTTTACATAACCTCTCTGCAATGCTCTCAACTTAAACAGAATTTATAGCCTAAAATCTCACTTAGCCAAAACTCTCCAATTATACACAGCTCTCAAGCACCTGCAATTCCTCTGAGGTTTTCAGTTCTGCTGGATTCAGTGGGACATGGAGGGACACGGGCTCTGGGTATCAGCAGCAGTGGGGGCTTGCACACTCCTCCTCCCTTCCTCACTGCCCCTTCCTCCCCTGATTTTTAATTACCTTCCCATTTGCAATTGAACTGAAAGAGGAGAGCACACTCAAATGCCAGGCCATCTTCCTTAAAGACATTAAGGTCTGACTTTGAAAATGTTGTGAAGTTAATGATGGAAAGAACAGTCGACATTTCTGTTGTGGTGTTTTGTTTGGGTTTTTTTTTCTGTAGCCTGAATAAAACCAGGAGTGATACAAGCAAAATACAAACCAAAACAACAACAAAATCTCTGATCAGTTTCCAAAGCAAAAGTTTTGAAGTACTGCTTTCAGGATTTTTGTTCACTATCCCAGAAGAATCACTGGATTGTTTTGTTTGTGGCATTCTACAGCTCTCCATCATGTTGCCATCCTGTTAAAAGTCCCTTGCAGACATAATTGTCTGGACTGCAGTGCTGACAGAGCCAGGTCATGGCTATCAAGTGGTACATTCCATGCAAGAGCGAAGTTTTCCGTTTCTTGTTTTCCTTGGTGATACAAGCTCCTTGCCATGTACTCAGGGCTCTTGTCTGTCCTGATATTCCAGACTGCTCACCTCACCCCCTGCAAGCCCTCCGAGTCGTGGAGTCTCCTGCACTACAAGGAGGGAACATCCAGAGGACAAAACAGTGAAAGAGATCTTCCAGTGTATTTACGAGGGCATTTCTTGCACGATGATGAATGTGAAGAACTCTCAAGAAGATTAGTAGGAATTGTCCAACTCCTCTCTGCAGCACTGTCACACTGACACAAGGCTGCCCCTCACCTTTTGGTATTTTGGAGATGTCTCTCATGCAAAAATACTCCCAACTCCCTGGCAGCCCTCTTGTTTATTCATCAATAACTACAGTTACCAAAAAGGCAAACACAGCACAGCTGGAGGGGGTAAAAACCAAAACACAACAAACCCAAAAGCAAAATTGGAAAGCAAAAGATAGGTACTTGGAAAGAAACAGATCACAGGAATGATGACAAAGGAACACTAGAAAAGCACTGCTTTTCTAGTAGCATTCCCTTGCAGATGCTACTGAAGATCCACATTGCTGATTTCTGAGTCCAGATCCCTCAGTGTTAATAAAAAACTTAATGAAAATCAATGGCTTTTGACCAGTCTCCCAACAGGAAAGGCCTAAGAAACTCTGCCAAAGTCAGTCAGATAACCTTGAAGACTAAAATATGTACTTGAGTTCGATAATCTGTTTCTATCATATAATTATATCTTTTTCAGTTACTTTTATTAGGTTTTAATTTTTTTAATAATTCAGAATGCCTAAGAACCAAGCACCTCTTTCCTGTTCAATTAGACCCCAGATTAAATAATCTGTGAACAAAGTAAATTGAAATTACAAGGAAAATTTTTAGACATCAATGAAATGTCCTAAAAGAAAACCTAATGAAGAGCAAGATACACAAAGGACTTATACAAAACACATACAAATCAAAACTTAATCACTGGAAATCATCAAAACCAGGGCTGACAACTCTCTGGCAAGGGCACTGTAATAGAAAATGCTGTAGGAAAAGCAAATGGCTTGGAGGAAACCAGAAGCATTTTCCAACTCTCACCAGCAGTGAATGAACCCATTCAGCCCCTGCACCCCCCGGACTACTCACATCTGCAGAGGGCTGTTCTTCCACACAAGAAATATTGTTCAAAGGGGCCAGCGCTCCCAATATTAACTCCATTATACAGTATATTCTTTGCAAAACACCCATAAGGGTTTGGAACTGGCTTTTTATTTCATAGGCATTAAATCATAAACTCATAAAAATAACTCATTCTCCCTTTTCGTTAACCCAGATACACTCTGCGGTTTTGGCTAACCACAGAATATCTAAAGCTCAAAGCCTTAACAAAGCTACTGAGGCAGAGGTGATGCTCTATTGGTCAAATACTTTTGAAGTGTAGTCAAAATTCTCAAGAGTTAAAGCCAACACTAGTGGTAATTTTGAACTTTGCGAGCAACCAAGAAGGAACTGAAAGCAAAAAAGTCCATTTCTCCAGCAATTCAGCCACAGCAAAGTAACTCTCAGCCGGCACTTCTGAATCTGGACACATCTCTGGGGAACAGTATGACAGTTGAATTACAATACTTGAGTACTTCCGGAGAAATTTCAATGCTATTCATCCCTCATAATAACACTAACATGTCCAGTGTCATCTGTAAACCACTCTTTCTCTGCATCCAGCATATCTACAAGCTTTAATTTTTTTCCTTAAGCGCTACAGGAAGCATTAAATACACAATTCCTCCCACCACCAAGTAGTTTTTGAAAACTTCTACCCAAAAGTAAAAATACAGATGGATCCTTTGATCTCTTAGCATACACCAAACAGGGATGATCTAGCGATTAGAGTCTCTTTGTCTAAAAATCATTGGTAGCCTTAACCAAAAAAACTAGAAGACACACATCTCTGGCACCGCTTTGTCTCCTTATTGGCCATTTCATCAGAGAGGCCAATGAACAACCATGAGAAAAGAAACATCACCTTAGAAGGAAACAGCTTCTGGACACTTATTTGTCCAAGTCGTATTCGAGGCACAACGGCAGAGCGATGGGTGTAAAAGAATGGGTGTAGAGAATGGGAATCAGGGTGGATTTACATGATCATGCCCAAGAGACTTCCATTCTGTTGGATTGAGAATTTCAGTCTTCACCCTCATCTATAGAGCAGAAGACACTGTATCTCCATTTGCATAAACCCTTTTTTGATTTATTTCTTGTTATCTCCATAGCTTTAAATGTAAGATCAAATTTTAAGGTAAAAAAGTTGCAGATGTGACAATTCGTAATCTTAGTGAGACACACCACTTGTCGCCTTACTGCTCAAACACATCTCATTTGTGATTAACAAAACCAGCCTCTGAAAACAGAGTGTAAGATGAAATCCAATCCAGTCTAATTATCAGAGGAAATGTCATATGCTACAGTCTCAACTAACCTATCTTTCAAAAGATTCTAATCTCAAAAATATGGTTATATATCGCCGCCTACCTCCAAAACTCCGCCACTATGTCAGTGTGCGCAAGCGCTGTGATGATTTTTTCAAGATATACTGCACCCCCACTATTAGAATCTGCATCGATATGTGACCGCTTCCGTTCTCCTCTATGTAACACTGTGCTTGGCCTCAGAATTTCACGCCTTTGGTGGATGTATGGTTCTAAACTTGGAATATTGTGACTACACCACCTGATAATCAGAATCTGTTATAAATTATTAATTATGATCAATAAACCAAGCTTTGCATGTCATTGTAAAACGGTTAACTGCATAAGAAGACAATAGAAAAACAGACCAGTTAATTTTCACAAGCCTTATTGAAAGACAACTCACTTGCCACTTTTAGTCTTTCGTTGCTTTTTGGCTGTCAAAGGCAAAGCATAAAATCGAAGAGTGGTGCCAAACAGAGGTCTTGCATTCTACATGGAAATGGCATTACAGTCACAAGGGTATGTTGATCAAAGAATGCAGGAAAGAAATGAAATCCCACGGCAAAGGGAATGGAAACTACCACATCTGGGTAAAATTGTCATTAAGAATGTGAAGGAAGAAAAGGACAAGCTGCTTGTGTGTTGCAGGGCAAATGTGCCACCAGCAAAGGCAAAAGGCAGCGCTGCTATCAGAGGGGATCAGAACTTGATGAGTGCCATATTTGACTGACTGGATAGCTATGACATAGCCGAAAGGAGAATCCAGTCCAAATTCAGTAAAAGCAAAAACTGAAGCACCTTGATGACAGACATGAAAAAACCCCGTAAGGCAAAACCCCTCAAAGTTCTAAACAGTAACTAGCACCCACACAGCGTTTCACAACATCGTATGAGGCAAGTACAAGGGCTCCCAACAATTATTCTCATTGATTCTTTCCTTCTAAGATTTTATAGCTGTGACATACAAATGAACTACAGTCAACACCTGTTTATAGTAATTTCATCCTCAGCTCTGTATCCTAAGTAGCTCCCTCTCCTTTTGGCCCTTGTCACCTGGTTCAGCAGGACCGAGTGCCATTGTTCTGCTTCCAGCTGAAGCGCAGCTCTCGAATTAGCTGGAGAGAGAAATGGTGGTACTTCAATAGCAGAGCTTCGCATAGCAACCAGCCGGCCTAAATAAATAAATAATGAAGCATGGTGTTCTAACAGATGATATAAATACACTTCCAGCAAATTGCTTGGGTCCAAAGGTCAGTCAACTTGTTTGCTCTGCCTCCAAGAATTTGTAAATCTCAACACGATGTTTAAACACAAGCATATACAAACATCAAAGTTCAATGCTGACATATTTTACACCTCTGAGTTGTGTGCCAGAATAGCTCTGTACCACACAGAGAAAACTGTGGTGCATGTGTAAGGAACTGACAAAATGCTACCCCAAACGAAATGCAAATTTTTCTTTAAATATCCTCTCATTCTGTATCTGTCTTCTTTATTCTCCATTCATCCTCTCTCACATGGAGAAGTATTTATGCAGCTGTCTAATTTCACAATTCCTCCCTTTCATTACCCATTAAAGGGAGAGATGGAACTTTAAATCTCAAGCCTCATTTCAGGGTGTGTGTGGGTTTTGTATTCTTGATTGATTCACACATATGGAGACACCTATACTTATGAAAACACAAAGTTTCAAGGTAAACCACCAGTTCCCGAGCTAGAGAATGGACACACCTCCCACACTGGCATTTCTGGGCTGCTGTGCAGACAGACCAGTCTCTTAGCCTCTCCCCCTTTCCCTCTTTCCTAAAGGAAACGTGCAAACAGTCTCACAGCTCCTACTCGTGTGGTGCTTTTCTTCCTTGCTGGGGTCTCATTCATCTTACCTTGCAGCAGCTCTGAGCTGGCAAAAGCAAAATACAGGGGATTGCAAAAAGCACAAGAAATCAATTTCCAAATGGAAAACCATTGGGGTGAAAGTGAACTCTTCTCCCCACTTTCCCGAGAGAACGCATTATTTGGACGGAGAGCCAGAACCCTCCTGCACACACCGTTTGCCCCTTTCTGAGCCAAGCCCCTCTGCTCTGGGGTGACAGGCATGGCAGTGGCAACCTGGCTGTCCCCAAGGAGAGCTAGAGATGTGCTCAGCCTGGAGGGCTGGCGCCGGCAGCCGCTGCCCCCCCCCTCTGTTCGCACACGGTCCCAGCAGCCAGGAAGCAGCCTCGTAAACAGAAAGGCAAGTGAGCATTAGCTTCACGCATGGCAGTCGCACAGCTCTCCTCTCCCCACCACAGGAAACCCAGGCTGGAGCGAAAACCTCTCCTTTGTCCCCAGAGGAGAACTCACGAGGGGGGACCCTTTCTCACCTTTACATTTTCTTAGATGAGATGGGGAGACGGGATGCAGGGAAGGAGTGGGCAACTTTGAAAATGTAAGTCAACGCAATGGCTCAGCATGCCAGGGCTTTGCAAAACGAGTGCCCCTTCTCCCCTCTCACCTTCCCAAAGTGATCCCATCAATCCCACCTAGAGGTGAGGGAAAGGGCTTTTGGGTCTCTGGGTCAGAGGACTTCCCAGCGGAGCAGCAGGTGGGACCTTCCTCACCCCCATACCCTCCGTGCCGGTGCTCACCTTTCTGGCTCCTCGTTTAGCAAACTCCCTGGCCAGATGGCGGCCGATGCCTCTGCCCCCTCCGGTGATGAGCACGTTCTCCCTGGACAGGTCTCGGAGCTTGGGCGGCAGCACCATGCACACGGCAGCCTTCACCACCAAATAAACCATCTGCACGGGGAAAAGCAGCAAAGCGCCCAGCCATTTCCAAATCATCCTCTTCTTCCAGGCAAGTCAGGAAGGCAAAATTATCTTCCAACCCTTCACAAAGCCAAGTTAACAGAGAAAGAAAACCAATACCCTTCATGCACCCCCAGATGGGTGACAAGTCTTCAATCCCCTTCCAAAACTTAGGGGGCAAGAGATTCTTGGACTGGAAAAATCCTTCTCTCCCCCTTAAAAAAAAAAAAAAATGGGGCAGGAGTAAAGTAGTGCAGAAGATCAAGTCACTCCCCTGTTTCTTGATCGGTGTCCTCTGAGGTTGTCACATGCAGGTAAAACGGTTTCCTTGCTCTTTAACTGGAAGACAGTTTTTTTTTAAATTAAAAGAGAGAAAAAAGTAAAATTAAAAGTAACCATACATTCCTCTGCTTCAAAGACCAACATAAAAATCCAGTATCCAAATGGAAGGTTTTTATACTTGGAAAAATAGAATAAAGCAGCCTATGTCTCCAAATTTCAGCCTGCAGTGCCTTCCAGGCAGCTCATTTCTATTCTTAGACTCAGGAAATTGCTTAAATAAGACAGAATTGCCAGGACCTTCTTTTTAAGAAAGGCTCTATTCAGGGCAAGGTTGTTGTTTTTGGTTTAATATCTATAAATATCTATAGACGTTCTGTCCTGAGCCGGTTGCAAAGGTTGAGCTGATAACCGCCTCCCTCTGCCCCCTCTCCTGGATTTCTCACTTGGAGGAGCTGTGATCACAGAGCAGGAATTACGCCGTACACTATTTCAGCTCTGGCTCTTACTCATTTCTCCCTATTGCTCTCTCTGCCTATCACAGCCGCGGCGCTGGGGAGTTTTTATACCCCATTAAGCCTGATTGACAGTTAAAGTGTTGGGGAGATTTCACTACTGTTCCTGTGAGTGGCTGGTTCGGGCTCTCCCCTCCCCCGGAGCCCTCCGGCAGCCACCGCACAGAAACTCGCCCTCGCAGGCAGGGCTGGGGCGGCCGCCGGCTGCCGGGCGGCGAGTCGGGGCTTGCTGAGAGCCACGCTGGGCTCGCAGCTGGAGCTCGGGGCACACTGTCACCGAGCCAGCCCAGCCCCTGCCGCCTCCCTAACGTGGCCACAGCCGCGGTCGGAGCCCAGAGAAAAGCAGTTCCAGGAAGAGCCGGGGTTAAGGCTGAGTTCAAGGGAGCCAGCTCTGCCTCGGGGCGCCCTGGCAGAGGATCTGCTCGCCCAAGATAAGACGGGAAAATGTCCCTCGGCCCCACGCTGCGGGGCTGAGTCCAGCCTGGGCTGACCATCATCTCAGTCTATCGCCGTTGGGCCAGGGGTTTTATGGACAATGTGACAGCCCATGGATTTTCCAAGCTTATGTTGCTGACGCTGGGGATTTAGTCGTGGGGCAACAGAAGGCAGGCTCTGACTGAAGGAGGGAGACTCTCACAACAAAGGGTGGGTTTTTTCCTCTCCTTTTCCAAGACATTTTTTGTCCAGTTATGAAGGCAGAGTTGCAACATAAGAAGGTCTCCGTAGAGCTTTAAACTATGCTGTAACAGGAGAAAGGGCAAAGTGTATTGCAACTAGGTCCCCTGACGCGCTGGTTTGCAGGGTTAAATATTAGCAAGGTAAATGATGTTTTCGGTTGTTCCTGTTAAGCATTGCTGAGGAGGATCAAACTGCACATTTGAACTGAGCTGCTGGTGCACAGTTCATAGTTGTGGCCCCAATCAGGAATAACCCAACAAAGCTTTGAGGATGGCAAAAGGTGGTCAAAGGTGCAACCTCCCATGGCTGTCCTCTCAGCTCTGCTGGGAAGAACTTCAGGGTTATGACTGTATATATATCATTAAGAATGTACCCAAATTAATCCATTCCCATTGAGGAGGTCTGGATCCGTATCCACTATCCTGGGAAGCCATCTAGTGGTAAAAACTAGAATTGCTGAAAAATGACAGATTTAGAGGGCACTCTTCAAACTTCTCTTGGTCTATCGTTACTAAAGCACCACCTCAATGGAAGTGTATGGGCTTAAGCACCTACACACAGGTAGCCGAGGAGTGAGTCAGGAAGATGAATCTCTTAGAAAGAAACTTCAATTTTATGCTTCAGAATCAAACAGGTATTTTTGAAAACAGACATTGTTCTAATTGGCCATAAGGTAACAGCCCTCAGGGGTTATTTGTTTGCAAAAAGCAGAGCAACCGAGTTTCTAGTGCCACCTGCATTTAAAACTTATATCACACATACATATTTTAACACAAAATATGAACAATATCTAAATTTTTGAATTTCAGCTCTGTTAAAAGCTCCACAAAAGTTTTCAGAAAAAAAATAAAATTCAAAGAATCTTGCAGAGTTCTTACCTTTAAATGCAGGTTAGTTCATATGAAATAAGTGATATGATCTCACTGCAGCATTATAAAGTGTCAGGAAAGATGTTTTTGGAGAGAGGATGAAGCAATCTAACTGGAAAGTCTAAGTCTGTGCATAGTCAGAATAAGGTGGTATTTCTTAGCTTAGCTGCATCTGAAATAACCACAGCTCAAAGAATTTCCATTGCCACTCGGCAGCGTTTAGCACCTCTGTGTGTTTTTACAGTAATACCTTTGGAAATGGAGCTGGGGGAGGCACCTGGCATTACGATTTTCCTCTTGGTCCAACACCTGGCATTACTATTTTCCTCTCGGTCCAACAGCTCTGAAGGGGAGAGAGAAATTACACAGAGAGCCCAGTGTCTGGTTTAAACAAGAATGACTCAGTGTCTGGACTGGTAACAAATATAACAACTTTCTGGTATGGAAATAAGGAGCAGTGTTAAAAATAGAGGGATATGAAATTCATCAAAGTAAATTTGATTTTTTTGATTCCTGAGTTCAGTTTCTTTATGCATAATTCACCACAGATATATTTAAAATAGAAAAGTCAGCAATATTACAAGTCAGCCTGTTCAGATTAAAATAAAAATTAATTATTAATTTAAAACATTTGCTGGTCCTCTGAAGCTAGTGGGAATGAAATAATCTTGTGAATATTGATTTCACATATCTAAATAGCTTAATCAGTTTGAATAATATTCTAAACTGTATTGGAAGTGGGTTTTTTCATTCATTTTGATTTTGTTTTATTGATCTATGTGCAAAGTTGCTACTAAATTTGAAGCCGGTGTATAAAGGACAGTCCTAGATACGTAAAATTTTCCTATGAACTATTTTACTTCTTTACCTCTTTACTCTAAATTTACCCTGAAGCAATGAAAACCAGTAGTTACGACATTGTACAAATGTACAAAAGCAAGAAGCAAAAGCAGACTTAGAGGAAAATGGAAGTTCCTGCATCTTGCCTGTAATAAATATGGTGAAAAATATATGCAAGTTATTTTTAAATTCACCTAATTCAACCAGAAAATCAAATAGCTTTAAATTCTATACATATTATATAGAATATTCAGAACAGCTAAGGTTTGTTTCTTTTAATTGCAGTCTCACTCTGAAAAGTGGCAAAAAAGTAGTATTCTGGGATTTAATCTGATTGTTCTATAGAAACCAGGACATTTTTTTCCAAACTGTCACCTTTACAAAATCAACATGTGCTTTTGTTCAAGAATCATAGAATCATAAAATTGTCCAGGTTGGAAGGGACCTTGAAGATCACCTAGTCCAACCATCAACCTAACTCTGATAAAAACCATCAGTACACCACATCACTAAGCACTATGTCAACCCGTCTCCAGGGATGGTGCCTCAGCCCCTTCCCTGGGCAGCCCATTCCAAGGCTTAATAACCCTTTCAGTGTAGAAATTTTTCCTAATGCCCAATCTAAACCTCCCCTGGTGCAACTTGAGGCCATTTCCTCTTGTCCTACCGCCTGTGACTTGGGAGAAGAGACTGACACCCACCTCTCTACACTACACCTTCCTGTAGGTTTGATTACCCCAACTGCTTTCAGTCAATGTCTGTAGGTGCACACAGAGACTTAGGACATACCTTTGCTGATGGTACCACGGATCTGTCACATCACAGCAGTCATTCCAAATTGTAAGTTAAAAGTTGTCCCAAAGTGAATCCCTTCCATGTTTCACTCTGCAGTCCTTCACCAGCGCGCTGGAGCATTCGAGAAGGAGGCCTGTTGATGTGGTACAATTGCATCAGTTGCTAAGGCTATCACTTAGTTGCAGAGTTTATTTTGCATTTTGGATAATTGCACAGTACCGAACTATAAAGTATAAATTGAAAAAAACCCAATAACTTGGTTTAAGCCATTTTCATGGCACTTCAAACTATGTTTTATTTTAGTTTGGGACAAAAGCAAGAAGGCAGTCATGTAACACATCTCAGTGGTAATTCATTCAGTTTTGGCTTCTACTTGTCTGTTTAAGTTTTTGGGTTTGTACATCTTAAAAGAAGTGTAACGGAAGACAGCTTTCATACAGTTTTATGAATCTATTCTGAACTAACAGGCCCAAATTTAGATCATGCCTGAGTGACCTGTTCCTGGGACCACAGTTCAAAAGATCCCTTAATGCTTTCTGAATGTTTAACCACAACAGTGCCTAACTAACAGTCCAGCTGAAAATTAAACCTGTTCATATTCAGACCAGCTCATGGAAAGGGAGGTTAGGGAGGCCTAGAGTAACTGAAACCCAGCTTTTGGATTGCAGTTAAGTATAGATTTACTCATACTTTCAGAGACATAGAAAACCTACTTTTTCTTACTCGCCCCATCTTGAAAGAAAAAAAACAGCAGTGAAAAAGCAACATTTAAGTCCAGAAGAAGTTGATATACCCTCTGTACAGATCACTTGTGCAACAAGGGTCCATTTTTGCTGAACAATGTTATGTGGATCTATGAAGAGGTTCAGGCAGAGTGTTGGAATGCTCAGATCTTGATGTTGCACCTCTATGTATCAGCAGAGCTCTACATTTGTTCACACAGCCTTCGCAGCCAAATTCATAGCAAACTTGGGAGTCTGCTCGTGCAAATGAAGTCGCTAAACAGCAAGAACTTCTGAAAGGAAAATGAGCTGGAAATTAAAAGCATGCTGAAGGCACGTCTGAAAGCCATTTGGGCTAACAATTCTGTGTTTTCAGCTTAAAAAAACCCACCCAAATATGGACAGTACATTGGTGAGCAGATGTTAAATAACTGGGAACACAGAAGAGCGCTGTTACACAATTGAAAGTCTGTGTTACTGGGGTGTCAAGTAATACCAGTTTTTTACATCAGTGCAGGGTTCTTGACCATGGACAATCTATCACGGTCACAGATTAAAACTAAACCTCCTTTAAAAATGGAAAACCTTTTGCCAAGCTGATCTGGTTTTTGTTACGTGAAGTGCTGCTGTCAGATTTGGATAAATCAAGAGCTAAATTTTTGTGCTTCTTGATTTCATTCTTCCCCTGAGTTCACATTTTCCATTTGAAATATGTCCCAGTGGTTCTATGATTTCACACTGTCCTTCTATATGTTATTAAGTATTAAGAGTCTGATACTGTTGTCTTGTAAGTGGAGTTTTGCCATAGACTAAGCTCAAAGGGACCAGGTTTCTGTTTAACTTCCAGCCTTGACAGAAAACAGTCTGTGTCCAGCCTTGTGCGAAAAGCTACATTTGGCTGTTTTACTGCTTTCCCAGGGTCTCACGACAAATCAGTACCATGAATAAAGATATAACACACGTCTTACTGAGGAATCCTAAATTCTAGATTACCTCCCTTTCTAGATTCAACATGTGTAAAAATAATTGTCTTTATAAGCAGGAGTACAGTGTTTTCAAAGTGAGTGTAGGCACTAGCTGGAATTCAGACAAAGGGATGCTAAAGCAAGGATGTGGTATTTGTGTCAATCGCTCAGTCATTTCAGTACCGGTTAGGATTTTATCATTTGTACTCACTGTCCTTTTTTCTCACCTATTTTTAATTAGGAGTCAAATCTGACTCAATCTGTTAGCCTGCGTCTTCATATTGGAAGAGAGAACAGTGGAATAATACCACATGTAAACAGGACTGGAGTGACTACATTATGTTAAACTGATTGACTCATCCTACATTCTCTTTAGAACATTTACCTCACTTTTACGCCACTCAGTATTTACCATTCCTTCTGATTAATTCCTCAGTCCTGACAAAACTTCTTAGACACACAAGGAAGTAGGGAGGCAGAAGAATTATGTGCATAAGGCTCTCAAAATTAGAGAAGGTTATTGTTTCAAGAGGTTGAACTAAAATTGTACTAAACCAACGTGATAGGGATTTTGACAAAATCAGAAGAGTAGCCTAATGCCTGTAATAAGTTTGCACTGGAAGCTTGTAAATTAGCTAAGGAAAAAATCTCTAGATAAAATGTTCCCTGAATCCTTTCAAACAAGGTCTTTTTAAAAAAACTCACTACAAGCAGTTATAATTTCTTTTCAGAGCTGGTGGTTCACGAGTGCAGACAGAGGTGAAATAATTCAAGTCCTTTAACTGTCATAAGCTTCTTCAAACTTGAAAATTCTAGAAAGGAAGGCAAAAAGAGGAGTAATATCAGGAAGAGAATGCTGTTGCCAAAGGCAAACTTCTTCAGTTGGAAGGCTGGGATGGATGGGCTTTAAGTGTAGGAACTGATGTGGGGGAATGAGATCGCATTAAAAATTGATGATGGGAAAATAAGATCTCTGGAAAGATTCAGCTGAGCTAAAAAAAAAGGCACAGAAGGATGCTGGGTTTTTCATTCAGACAGAACCCACAGAATTTTTGATGCTGGTCTGAACCTATTTAAAAGTATGTCTACGTGGGGACATTCAGAACTTAAAACCTTTTAATTTTAGGATGGATTAGTGAAATTCATTAAACCCCAACATAGATATTCCTTCTCAGAATTAAATGTAGCCTTAATTTTTGCTTTCATTTATGTTGTGGGTTTTTTTTTTAGAAAAATCATTCAAGTTAGTGGATGAAGTAGGAAGTTGAGAAGGACTCAATTAAGCACCCCGTACCTCACAGTGACGGAAGAGATCAATTACTCCCCAGCTTAGGCAAATAATTTGAGTCAGTATCGGAAAGATGCCTGCTATGATCACAAGGTCCTGGCCTGCTAAGTTAAACTGAGAGTTACATATTATATGGATTTCATGGGTTTCCTACCTTTAACACCTATTTATTTATTTATTAATTCATTTTCATTTTAAACCACATATTTCAATGTCATACCTGCTGAATTCCACTGAAGCTAAGGATTAGACCTATTCTCTTAAGAATCCAACCTGGTCACCCTTATCATCTGGTCCTTTATCTCTTATGACTCATCCTATTTACTCTCATTCCACACAGATAAATATTTGTCTCCCCTATTGACTAAGTCACATTACAGTTTCTCACTCTTTCCTTTAATGCATGTTTTGCATAAATGGGATTTTTCTAAGTAGATATATTTCATTTGTTTCTTTTATAAAACAAGCTAGAAAGGACTCACCTTTTTTTTGTCACGATCCCCCTTTCTGAGGGAACACCACTGCAGGTTTGTTAGCCAAGGCAGAATCTTATGGCTCATAAAACAGAGTATTTCTCTTCTATGACCACAATTACAAACTTTTATAAGGGTTTTAAAATGGAATCTCCGGGAGATTAGTGGGGATAAAGAAATATTTCAGCGTGTTCAGGGGATAGCATAGATTGTACCAATTACATCAAGCTGAGCTGATGTTTGTTCTCTTTTTACTTTTACCCAAACAAGTCCTGTCCAGTCCCATGGTGGACAGAAATACACGGAGCTGCACCTGGTCACTCATTTCTTCACCTTTATCACCTCTATTTGCACCAGCATTTGGCTGGCCATATGGTCTAACCACAGTCTAAATTACAACAAAGGATAATGTAGAGGTGTTGGCAAAAAATAGCAAGCTATGAAGTTGTAAAGACATCAAAATCCTTTCTTTAGATGAATAAGAATAGAGGGTAAAGGCCCCAAGTTCTCCAAGTCAAGGGGAGGTTTCCCTCTGGTATCACTGGACCATTGGTAAGCCCCATGACCTTTGCTGCACACTCCTAACTAGTACACATTTTTACTAGTGCAAAAAATCACACATAGCTTTTCAGGCCCATAAAGCAGAATACAGTTAAACCAGAAAAAAAAATAAAGTCCATTTCCAATTTTGGAATATACAAAATAATGACATTTCCTGGATGTGAATCTTTTACGTATTATCTTTGACCAGGCTAAATAAAGTGGTAATGAGGTTGTAATTAACGGTGTAATGTTCTACGTATTAACTTTGACCAGGATAAATAAAGCTGCAACAGCCGGATGTTTGCATGCTTCCAGCATCAGGCAGCCTTCTCTGTAGGAGGAAGGCGGAACGATAACGGTATGCAAATGACCTCTCCGCAGAGTCAGTCTGGAGGATATAAATATTGACAGAAGGGTATCAAACAGCTGTCCAATAAATTATTCCCACCACAGAAAAATGGAATCCTTTTATGTTCTGGCTTTAATAGCAGGGATTCTAGTTGCTTTTGTCTTACTGGTTTTAATTGCAACTTCTCATAATTCCTTCAAGGTAGAGATTCCTCCTGATGCTGACCAGCCACCAAAGCTCCGCTTGTATCACTATGTGTACACTCTGTTGGAAGTTCTGGTGAGTTTATCAAGCTCTGTGATACTGGGATTTTCAGGAAAGGAAAAACTTGAGTAGCTCTATGAAGATACGCATTTAAATATTGCAGCAATTTGTATTGGGAACCACATTGTAACACAGATTTAAGGCCAAAGTTTGATTTGGTGTTCTCTTACTGTACATAAAAACAGATGGTGTGAGGAGAGTTCTTTTATATACTGAGATATGCTTTCTTATGCCACAATTTGTGCGTTCTGTATTGAAATGATGGGTCCTGTGGACGACAGGAGGGCTATGGATATAATTTACATGACTAATAATAACCAAATCTTCTGTATCTCAGTGCACCTTGATACATTTAAGGTAAGTTCCTAGATTTTGAACTATCTGCGGTAATTTTCTTACTTGTGATTTTGTTCTTATTTCTGCAGTGATTGAATTGCTATGTCTCAGTTAAGTATCATAGAATCATGTAGGTTGGAAGGCATATCCATAGGTCATCTAGTCTAACCTCCTGGCTAAAGCAGGCTCAGCTAGACCTGTCACCACTTGTCATTTAAGTACTTGTAAGCCAGACTCACTGTGCTGTGTGCTTTGCCATTGGAGAAAAAAACAGCTTTTGGCCAAAAGGCTTTCAAAGAAAGCAACAGCGGTACATAAGAGCAGCCTAAGACCTGTCACATCTGGCACATGACATGTCAAAAGAAAGCCTGTAGGAAAAACAGAGCGGTTTCATTAATGTTTGTGCAGAGCTCATTGCAAGCACAGGTATCTTCTAATCCCCTGCATAAGGAATGGAGTAACTGAGGCCCATGTCCTGAAAGGTGATCTAGGGCACTACAATCTATTAAAGACACGTGGGTTGCTTGATCTTACATAGCAGCACTCACAAAATCCAGTAATTGTCCCCAGTTCTCAATGGCCCTTGCCTTGTGTACCTTTCTGCATTGAAAGCTACATGGTACATATGGCATGAAAGAAGAGCCTGCTGTCCTTAAATATCTCATACTGCTTTTCACATGAAGCTATATATAAACTTAATGTAATATGTCCATAATAGAATAATGACTGTATGTTATTAAGTTCTCTATGTTTCATACTTGGTTGGATTAAAAGATTCTTTCAGATTATTTTTTTTACACTCTTTTACAGCTTCTAAGTGGCTGCTATGCAGTGGCACATATTCTAACTTCATTGATAATATATTCCAGAAACTTCAGCTTTTTCTTTCTGGATAGTTTTAAAGATTAATGTCACCATTTGCTAAGCAATGAATCCATTCAATACCTAATTTTCTTTCAAAAACATTTAGACATCTGCTGGTACTTTTGGTGAAATTCTAGGTTTATGTTTATAGCCACAGAAGTAGTCATCATAGTGAGGACTTCACAGGTTTCTTTTAAAGAGCATGAAACTTTGTACGTTGCACATGTGCAATGAACATATCCCACTCATTCTGATGAATGCTGCTCTTCTTGTGCCAGGGATGTTAATTACCTCTTTTTTTTTTCTGCAATAGAAGACAGTCTTTTCGTCTTTTCTTCCACCTTACTTGTGATATGTTTTAGAAAAACTGTATCAAGAGTTAAATATGTACCTTCTACAGCACAGGTGTCATACGTATGCTCCTGCTGCATCTATCCACACGCTGTCATAAAGAAATCAATGACAATCCCAAATGGAGGAGATAAGAGAAACCCTCCTAGTTCACAGTCTAAGCTTTTGTCTTTATTTATTTATACAGATCAGTATTTAGACTAACTGTGCATATTGTACTGTGATACAAAGCTTGGATGATAATTATTTCAGCTGGCAAAGTGTAACACTTCAAAGTGACTGACAGAAAGACTATCCAATGTAGTCTTGAAGTCCATGAAGCTCAAATTGAGTGGGTTTTCCTAGTTGGTATGTGATTTCATAATTTTTGAAGTAAAAATCTGGTCCCCATATGATCTTCCACATAAAAAGCCAGTTTATGCCAGAATTTAGGTGTTCCAGCAAATAGTTTTTCAAAGACCGTATTTCACAAGAAAAGGTCTGCTGACATGCTGATCCGTGTACATATACACATTTTAGAACCTGGTTTATATAATATGTTTCACCTACTAACACTGATCGCATATGTCTAAGAATAATCATACCTTTTCTTTTTTGAGTGTATTGTTACTGGTTCTGAAGTATTTTGGAGTTATTAATCAGTAAGTTATTCAACAGAATACATACCACATTGTCCTTCATGACAGTGTTTTCTCTGAATTTGAAGATGCCTCTGTGACATCAGGAGCTCCTAAAATGAGGAAAGGAAAGAGGATATTTAGATAGAAAGCTCTAAAATCAAGTTTATCATATATATTGCTACCTGTCATCTGAAAGCTCTGCAAAAACACAGAGCTGTTAGAAAGTATAAATGAGATTAAATAAACACGGTATGGCAATTCTGCCACCTTCGACCATTCCAAAATCATCACTCTGACAACTAACTTAAGAGTCATGAGAGTTTTTGAAGACTGCTGTTTGGGGAAGGTTATATTGACCCTGTGGATTCTGCCACGATTGCTTTGGCTCTTATACTCATTTTCCCCTTTGCCATGATACCTGAAAATGTGCATTTTCAAATGTAAGGCAAGAACTGTATCTATCCATTTGTCTCCAGGAACTGGGACTCTCTTCCATGGCTCATTGTGGTTTCTTTTATTACTCCACACCCAAATTGCTTATTGCAGCCTGGTCTAGATTATTAGGAAGAAAGAATCTGTGCTGTTTGAGAAGGGCCTTGGTGAGGAACTGGATGCTGCAACACACTTGAACTACGTGAGATCTGGCTTCATATGTACATGATAGCTGGGACAATGCACCTAAGAAAATTCTGCCTCTTTGTCTTACTCTGTCATTCTTTCACAGCAAAATTACTATCTAAGGCCAATATTTGAACTGTCTCTGAGACAGACCAAGAAGATCTAAATTAAAGGCCAGCTACACAAGGTTGGAAAGAACAATTTACAAAAACACAGCTGGCCATTGTTTATTTATAGCTTATTTATAAGGCAGTGGTACAGCAGCATACACTGATACTTCTGTTGCTCAGAAAAGAACAATACAATTTGCAAATTGCTTGTGATGATTATCATCATTCCAGAAGAATGAATTATCATTGTCCATAAGGGCAATTAAGTCATCATTTATGTGGAAGGGAAATGCTGTCCCTAGCAGGAAACACATCCGATACAACACGTGTTCAAATTACAGGAGGAGTCCAGTGTGATCTTCAGGCTATTTTAATTATCAGCAGTTGCATGGCCTCGGATAGGAAATGTTTTGACATATTTAACAAACCTCCCCTGTCTTCAGAATATTTGTTTTCCCTGATTAGATCTAAGAAACTGTAGAGCCATTTCACAAATACCTGTGAGATCTTGATAAAAGCAACAGTTTCACTGATGGAGAAGGAGGTAAGATACAGAACCATTTTCATCATTTAGGCCAGCAGCCCTTCATTATTGATTCTAGGTGCTACGGATTTTCCTTAAAGCTTGTTGTCACTGACCCTGTAGCACGGAGATGACCCAAGACCAGTAAGTTTCTGCACCTTGCACACAAACTGGCCTGAGTCTTTTCTCCCAGTATTCTAAATGCTGTTACGCTAGGGATATGCTTAGGGATTTTCATCTCACCTAACCTTAAGTGCTTGAACGGAGGCATCTGAAGTACACAGCCTCCCCTTATGATAACGGACATGAACAGACTTCTCCAAAGCATGATTTAAAACACCTGAAATTGGAACCATCCTCAAGAAATGCCTTTCTCTTCACTGATTAGAAAAGGAGCCTCAGGCCGAATGACTCCTAACTTTCATACCAAAGCAAATGCCTGATATTACTTGTGGTAAATCCAGATCACAGAAATTAGAAGGTATTTATATAATACAGTTACTGGAACAAGTATTACAACATTCTTTCAGAAATAATGGTACCTCAAATCATGAAGATGTACGTTTTCACTTTCATAAGCGAAATCATAAAGCCACTACTGTTACTTGTGGTAATCCTATAAAGTACCAAATAACCAAGACAATTATCCTAAATATAGTAAAAAATTAGTGGCTTGTGGCCTTTATAGATTGGGAAGCCTTGAATTGCCTATACTAATTTACCATTTTTCCTGTTATATCTATCTAGGCAAAGAACTTACAAAGTTTGGGCATCATTAAGGAGCACGTACTTCTAAGGCTGATTTACGATGGACTGCCGCTATGCAGGGATTCACAGCTCTGCATAAAGGATCTGCATTTTGGTGAGGTGCCAGTGAGGATTTACCTCCCAAGAGCACCATCTGCAGGCAAACGGAGAGGAGTCATCTTCTTCCATGGAGGATGCGGGATGTTCGGAAGCATCAGTAAGGAACTGAAAGAGAAAATAGGATTATTTAGGGCTGTTAACTATACATTTTAAAAAACTCTTCTGAGCCCAAGAAGAGGTTGAAGCTTAGTTTGAGAGACTGAGAGACAGAAAGCACTAAATGTTTATTTTTACTTTTTAAACTCTCTAATCTGCCCTTACTTGGTACCTAAATTATTTTTTACATGATACAGCATTCTTTATGGCATATATATATATTCCTTACAGTAAGTGGTGCTGCTAAAGAAATAAATTCATTTTTTGTCTAAAAATCATATAGAAGCTACTAACACCTGTATTTCTCCCTTTGATCTCTAACTGCAATGTGTATTGTCGGGACTTCTATAAATAGTGTTCATGGCAATTCAAGTGGCCTGTAGCAGCCATTTTAAAATGTGTGTCCATGATGCATGTACTTTAATTATGCTGTCTTTTTTCTCCAGTTGAGTTTCTTAGAGAAAGCAGATAATTGCAAACATGAAAAGTTCAAAAAGGTACTGTTTCTACAGGCAGTAGACGTGCACATATATTAAATAGTGTTAGAATTCTATAATTGAAAGAACACATCATTGAGCAAATACTTGTAAACTAAACTGTCTAAATGCAGCAAATCCAGATTAAGGTTGAAGAAAAACTCAACGTATCTCAAAATACATTAAAAGAGGCATACTTCTGCCCACAACCTTACTATGGAATATTTATATAATCAGACAATTTACTATAACACAATTTGGATGCCTTAAATTTCTGCCTGAATTAGCCACACAGAGATACACTGATTTTACAGTGCACCGTAACTCTTCAGAAAATAGCCAAATCTCTGCTTCAAAACCAAAATCCATTTAGCCTCAGCTATCTTACTACAATTAGCATTTCCATGGCAAAATGATATGACTGACCTAAGTCAGCCTGAAACTCACAGTTACTTAAAACGATGTAATAAGCTTTTACAAATATCTCAAGCTATTTTATTCCTTACAACCACTCTAAGCAATTGAGCATAATAATTATAGAATGGTTCAGGTTGGAAGGGACCTTAAAGATCTTCTAGTTCCAACCCCCCTGCCCTGGGCAAGGACATCTCCCACTACAGCAGGTTGCTTAAAGCCCATCCAACCTGACTTTTAACCCCTCCAGGGACAAAGCATCCTGTTCTGGGCACCCTGTTCTGTTGTCTCACCACCCTCATCATAAATAATGTCTTCCTTATATCCAATCTAGTTCTACCCTCTCTCAGTTTAAAACCATTGCCTTGTTTAATAGCAACAATCCTAATAATAATTCCTTAGTTTCCTTACATATCAACAATCTCCCAAAACGTATGAACTTTACAGTGTGTCCTGATGATCAAAACTCTAGATTATTTTTACCCTACAGAAAATTAGGGTAGCTCGTGAAATAGGCAAGTGCCCCATACTCAATCATGGTAACATGTCATAAAAAAATAAGGGATGACATTGCTTCAGGTATTCTCAGTTATTAATTACATTAACAACATTTGTTCTTCAGGAAGTTATGAAAGAATATGCCGACACATAGCCCGAAAAGCTGATTCAGTGGTGGTATCTGTCGGGTAAGTGAGCTCCATCTGGTGTTTCCCCCAGAATTAGGGAGTTCTGCTGCTCTAAGTGTGTCCCCACTGTACAAAGCTTGAGAGCCAGAACTTGGCTGGCTCCTGTGGGCAGCAGGATTGACCCACAGCAATACGTACAGAGTCTGGCCCAGAGAGAGAATCCCAGATTTCCCTGCTGGGAGGAACTGGGATCCCAGGCAGGTACAATCGCATCAGGAACTGGGTAAACGTGTAGCTTTGCACTATGTGGGTGACTGGACTGCACCACTCAAGCCCTCGAGCTCTTAAATTCTGGTGGAATAAACTTCAGTGGTCAATGGTATCTCTATTTTGTCAGAAATGGGAGGGGAAGCTTTTAGTTTGCTTCAGCGTGCAAAACCTTAAACTAAATAATACTGGGTTTGGTGATTTTTTGCAAATAGATAATCCATGGATACATTTAAGATGACACATTCAAGGAATTTACCATTATAAGTGTTTGCAGTAATTGCTGTCTTTTGTACCTTTCAGGTATCGCTTATCTCCCGAGTACAAGTATCCAGCCCAGCCTCTGGACTGTCTCACAGCTACTGAGCACTTTTTGAAGACTGCAGAGAACTACGGGGCGGATCCTGCTCGGATTATTGTTTGTGGGGATAGCGCGGGGGGCACTTTTGCTACTACTGTTTGCCAAGAACTGGTAAACCGAACAGATATCCCAAAGATACGTGCCCAGGTACTGGTCTACCCATTTCTCCAAGCATTGAACTTCAATTTGCCATCTCACCAGAAGAACGCTTACACTGCCTTCCTGTCCCGGGAACGCACAGTCTGTTATATCCTGAAGTACTTGAAAAAGGATTGCTCTATGAAGGAAGCTGTTTTGGCAGGTTCTCATGTTCCCGAGAGCATGAATTTGAAATACAGGAAATGGATAAATCCAGATCTTATCCCAGAGATATTTAAAATGGGCTATAAACCACCGTTACCCACTTCATTTTTACCTGAAGTCCATGAAGAAACAAAAGTACTGCTGGAGACAAGGCTTTCCCCCCTGTTAGCAGAAGATGCTGTTGTTTGCCGCCTACCTGATACTTGTATAATTACCTGCCAGCACGACGTGCTCAGAGACGACGGGCTCTTGTACAAGAAGCGGTTAGAGGACAACAATGTAAGAGTGAGCTGGTACCACATGGATGACGGCTTCCACTGTGCACTGGGATTTTTTGGTTATGGTATTTTCTCTTTTCCATCATCAAGTAAAATAATGAACTACACTGTAAACTTCATAAAAGGCTATTAAAATGTTTGCGTGAATACAGTGAGCTACTATGAAGCCAGAGTGTACTTCAATTAACTAGTTATTAGTTACTTGTACATTAGAATCTAGGCAAGAAATAAGTTAATACAGCATGGTCTCATGAATTCTGATTTTCAATTGCTATTACTTGGGAGCGGAGGAAGGACAGGGACCTGTTGGAACAGGTCCAGAGGAGGGCCACGAAAACAATCAGAGATCTGGAACACCTCATCTATGAAGACAGGCTGAGAGATTTGGGGTTGTTCAGCCTGGAGAAGAGAAGGCTCCAGGGAGACATTATAATGGCCTTCCAGGGGCCACAGGAGAGTTGGGGAAGGTCTCTTTATCAGGGAATGTAGTGATAGAACGAGGGGTAATGGTTTTAAATTGAAAGATTTAGATTAGATACTAGAAAGAAATTCTTTGCTGTGAGAGTGATGAGAGCCTGGCCCAGGTTGCCCAGAGAAGCTGTGGCTGCCCCATCCCTGGAGGGGTTCAAGGCCAGGTTGGA
>JAOQGH010000008.1:3106328-3134664 GCA_025769975.1 Gallinago jamesoni | reverse complement strand
CCAGAGAAGCTGTGGCTGCCCCATCCCTGGAGGGGTTCAAGGCCAGGTTGGAGGGGGCTTGGAGGAACCTGGTGTGGTGGGAGGTGTCCTTGCCCAGGGCAGGGGGTGGCACTGGGGGGGCTTTAAGGTCCCTTCCAACTCTAATGATTCTATGATAGCACAGATAAAAAATGTACTGCCAACACCTCTGGAGACTGAAGATACTTTCAGGAATTCTGAGATGAGAACTAATCATCATTAGACCATGTGTACAGGCAATGAGGAGCTTAGGACTTGGGTGTAAAATCTGAAGGAGGGAACTGGGTGCTCTTATAAATCTGATTTGTGTAGGCTGTAGGGGATGGCTCCCTGTATGCACCCCAGGCTGGCACCACAGACACAGTGAGGGAGAACCACACGAACATAACCAAATGCCCTCTAAACTATATTCTACAAAGTTCCTTTCTGAGAAGCGTTTGGTTGTATTCAGGGAAGACAGAGCCATAGTGGGTTTTGCCTTTTTGTAATCAGGTAAATAATCAACTTCTTTACTCAGAATTTGCGAAGAAAGTATGTAAACAGCATGGAAGCTGCCAAAATAATTTCTGCGAATATCCAAAAACATGAAGAAAAAAAAATATATCTCAGTTCAGTTGTTACATTGCTTATTAGGACAGATCTACCTTTGCTAAACACAGATCCCAAGGTAGCAGCCACTGCGTGTCAAAATCACTGCCATGCAACGCCCAGGAATTGTAAAATATTTCATCACTGTTACACAACCACCTCGCACTTGCCGTATCTGTGCACACACAAGTGTGGAAAGAGGTTGGTACCTACCCGCATTCTCTGCCAGACAAACTGAGTAGGAAGAAAATGGTGGGTTAAATTCTGCACCTTGTCACCGTGTTAATTAAATATGGTGACAAGCGAGCAGTTACAAATCTCTGCAGCAACAAGCTGCTACTTGTGAATTCTTGTTCCCTGGTCCCTCTCAGCAAAATGGAATTATGTTTCTCCACAGTCTGTTGACGCAACAGATATTTTGTTTCATTTTTCCTATTTATTTTTCTAGCAAAAGAAAGGAGTAAATAACACGACCAAGTTCCAAATGTTCCACGGTTGGAGGACTGTAGGATTTGTCTTGGTTATACAACCTGATGCAAAACTCTGGTTTCTAATCTGGGGACAGAGGTTGGTTTGCCAGCTCCCATGTTGGTGGCCTAAGCGAGGCCAGAGTTGGTATCTGCTGTAAAAGCTGTGCAAAAAGCTGGATAACATTTGAGCAATTAATCCATGTCTGTTCTGCCAGGGCTGTGCTGTTACCTGTACCTGAGTCATCCCAAACTTAGTTTGGGGATGACTTCATGAACTTCAGTTAAACCTGTGGGAGTCACTAGGCCTATCTGTATTTAAGATCATTTTTATTCATGTATCGCTCTTCTTTGCATCTCCTGCACCAGGCTTGTTCTTTTGATGATTCCTGGCAGGTACAGAGATGGTTGGAAGTGCCAGAACTAAGGACGTCCACACAATTCCACTTTGTATGTTTTAAATTCGGAGATGATCACATACTATTTCACACACATTATTCAGCGCAGCGCGTATGATGCTCCTTGTCGCTTTGGCAACCCAATACTCGTTTTCTTTTCGTTATTCAGTCTCCGGACTCATGCCTCATTTATGGGTCAATGTCCAAACTATACACTGGTCTACTCCTGAGAGTGTTCCACGGTCCTTTATCTGTAGGTCTTAATTTACTACAAATATTAATAAATTTATAATACATGACCAGAATTATTATCAGTATTGAGGGTTATAACCACTGTAGTGCAGATGGGTAAGGAGAGAACAGCAAGTGCTGAAATAATGTATTCCTTTTTTAATAGCAACTCCCATATTTTCTAAAATTTAGAAAATTGCAAGATCTAATTGTCTCCTTGGAACTTCCTGCCCTCTAACTTATTTAAATAATTACAGCTCTGCTATGTGTCTTGCATTGCTAAGATAGAATGTTTATTCATTTGAAGACATTTTATAGTTCCTGAAGTGTGGAATTAGTTTTCAAAATTATCACTTTTAAATTATCACAATTTAAAGATTTTTCTTCTTTCTAGGGAAAGACAGAAAATAATTTTTTACTAGCTTTCCACAGACACTTCCTGACCGTATGTTCACCTCTCTGCAGGTTCAATGAGCTGCAGTCAAGTAGTTAAAACACAATCAAGCACAAACTTGCAGTGCACCTTCAGAATTATGTACATCAATGTCTTTCCACAAGGAATTATGCATCCAGAGAAATAATCACAGATCCAAGTGGGCAGGCAGAACATGTTGGCAAGGACTTGACCAGGCTAGTTCAGTTTTCAAATTCAGACTACAAGCAGCAGATAGCTCTCACACTCCACAGCGCCCAAAAGGAGATTCTTGGGTCAAGCAGCACCTTCTCTGGGGAATGTTTCCCAGTATCCCAGTATGGGCATCATTAGCACTTGGTGCATCCGAGTCCAAGCAGGTTGCCACCTAACCACCACCATGACAGGCAGAGAGTTCTTGGCACCACCTGAAGACTACATTAGGAATATTCCATATCTGTTGCAACTGGCTCAGTCTCTGCCTCCCCAAGTGTGTGCAGCGACATAAGAGAGAAAAAGCTTAAAGAGGCCAAACCAGTATTGACAAGGTTTCAGGCACTGACATTTAGCTCTTCACTGTAAATTAATAAGAAAAGGAGTTCCTGGGTAGAACAAAATGGAATTTTGGCCTCAGGAGCCAACTCCTCTGGTCTATCTCACAGGAGCAAGAGATAAGATTAAAAATCAGAAGCTGGAGAGAGCATACATTTGAAAGATTATTTAGGGAATGGCTCTCGATCCTGGGACTCAAACAAGCTTGTACATTGCTGAGTCTATGCTTATAAAACATTAAAAAGTATTACTCTATTATTAGAATAGAATCACAGAATCATTACCCTGTATAATTGCAATGCCCAAAGGAAAAAAACCAGTTTATTACTTCAGGAACCAACTGGTTTGTTTCTTCTCCAGCTGATACTGGATTCCAGAACATCCAGTCTCTGTGGGGAGCCTCTGGGGCTGGTGGGAGTGCTGGACCTACTTAACTGGCCCAAAAGAGCCCAAGACCTACCAGCTGTTGGTGAAGTGGCTACTGTAAAGACTGCACCAAATAAATGTCGAAAACAGATGAACAATAGGTGACAAGAACCTTAGAACAAAGGATCTGCCACAAGTGTCAGAGGACTTCTTAGCTCCCCAAATCTGGTAAGTACACTTCACTTAGACCACACCTAACTCATTGGGACAGCACAGTTTAGCAGAAAGCTGATTAACTGCTTTCACTATTCCACTCTAAAGAAAGAAGCTGCAACCCTGTTTTGTGTAACAGTATTTCCCCATGATCTTGCCAAGCTGTAAGAAAGCTGAATCCTACACACACTTCAGACCTGACTGGTTTGAATTCACCACTTCCATTTCCCAAGACAGTGTCCCAATCACCAGGCAATGTGTATTTCACCAATGTCCCTTATCAAGCTGGGCAACTCTATCAAGTGCCACATGGAAGAATAAACAAAAAGGAACCTGATTTTATACTTCGGATGTAAACAGCCTTGTGGCGAGGGAGGAAGAGGGAACAGAGACGTTGGGAAATGAAAGTCCACAAAGGGTTGTTGGAAAAAATGAAGACACAGTTTGGGCAGAGGAGGCAGAACACAGAATCGGCTTCCTCTCACAGAGTGTATCACCAGACTCCAAAATGTTCATTCCTGTTTATTTTAAAGAATTAATAAACAGCTTCTAAGTCAGGAATCAAGTCTGAAGTCTTCTTTCCTGCACAGGTCATGTATCCTGCTTTCTAAAGTTCTGGGATTGTCTGTGTTTAGTTTCATTTAAATACGTACCTCAGAGAAAAAAAAAAAAAAAAGAGTGATGAGCTGACCTTAAGGAAAAAACTTACACACTCATTTTACCCCCACCAATATTTTTCAGACTGAGAATCTGTTGTCTTCATAGTTTGAGCAGACTGGTAAAAATACACTGTTCCCAAAGGTGACATCATACGAGCTGAAAAAGCTTTGCTTCACAGATTTTTTTGTTTCAGGTAAAATCTTACTGCTAATGATTTGTGTCCTGAAAAATAGGTTTGTTTCAGAGGAAGGCACAGATCCTAGGGCTCATCACAGAGTATATACAGAAAAGAGCGAGCTGCTGATATCTAGTCATTGCAACTGGCACTGAAAACATGAAGTCCAAGTCTAGTTTTCAGCAGCTGGAATCATAATTCTACCTGAAATGACACCTGTAAGTAATATATAAGTAACGTATCCATGAGAAGACAGAGACCGCAGTACTGTAAGGCTCAACCAAGATGCTATTAAAAAACCAAACCCAACCCAAACAATCATAAGATCTGGTACCACAGGCTTTCACCCACTGGAGAAAAGCTCTCAAGGAGGATGAAGTGAGATGCAAAGCACTGACATGAGGCTGTGGCAGCTTCTGATTCCAACAGACTCAAAGATGCAACACCACAGCCCTGTGCAAAATCAGTCAGCAAACATGATGAAATGTGTTTGTGACACTGAAACCTTGATTTCACTAGAAGTGTGAAGAAGTAAGGTGTTGAGGCACAATAAAACAAGAAACTGAGCAGCTCTGAAGGTGACTACTAAGAAATCCTGTTCCATAGGAACTCACAGGAGCTCTGAAATAATAACAGACCTGACTGTATTCAAGAAACAGGGAGAGATAGAGTAAGTTTTTGTCTTCTCATAACAGTGACGCTACAAACTATCTATCAAGCCCTGGTTCTATGGTGATGGGCACAGACTCAAAACACGTTAGCTGCAAATACAAGAAACTGCTTATGCAAGCCTCTCCCACGACTAATTGTTACTATCTGTTTAATTGTATGGTTTGATTGCCACATGTTTTCATCTTCCTATTAGCATTTTTAAAAGCTGGATGACGGGATCTGAAGAAAATTGCTAATCCTTTGCCTTTACTTTCAGAAATACTTCAAAAGTCAGAGGGGAACAGAAGCCACAGCTGGTTCTTCCATTTGGTTCCTAACAGTCCAGGGAGATGGAACTCCTCCTAGCAATTTTCCTTGCTGTTTTGACTGTCTTTGTAGTGATGGCATTCTATCATGAACACCCCAAGGCAAACATCCCTCATGGATTTAGTCAGCGCCGAAAGCTTTACTTTTTTCATTATGTCCTGAACTTTGGGTTTGGTCTGGTAAGTAAAACTTCATTAAAGCTGAATTTTTAAATGTAATTTTTAATAGAGGAGTAATGGATTGGTGAGGATTTTTAGAATCAATGTTTAAATATATTGCAAATATGCAACTGGATTAATTTGGAGATGTGAGCACCAGTGCAGAGATGTTCAGCTCAGCTGGGTATAACAGACTCTACTGCTTGCTGTTCAGCACCACAGGTAACAATATGGAATAACGAAAATTCTGCAGATTGTGTAATAACCCGTTTTTTCTGATGGCCTGTGTTTTACCTTTAAAATCTATCACCTCAATGAAGGGCTGGAAGGATTAAGAGTCTTACTGCACTGTATATGTGGAACTTCTGCTCTGTATAACATAGTGCTTATTTGGAGAATGAGAGCTAAATGATGTCTGTGATCTCAGTTCTCTTCTACAACTCTATCACTCTACTCCTCAGCCAGAAACAGAACTTCATCATCTTTTGCCTTTCAACGTGTCCAAGTGACACACTGTGACATAGTACATTTAACATTAAAGCTGTCTTTCTGTGTTACTGGTTTTGGCACATTTTTGGTCCTCCCATGTTTTTCATCCTTTTCTCTCTTAAAAACTAAAATATGACTTCCACTTCTCTTTCTATTTAATCGGTTATCCTTTCATTAACTAATTGTTGCCTCTGACATTTAAAAAAATGTCACTTCTGTGACACCTAAATCAAGCTTCTTTTCTTTTAGTTGTTTAAATTATGAAAAAAACACTTCAGTTTCTTTGGCTTATGCATTACATTTCACTTCAGTTCCATGTTATTATTTCTTCCTCCCTTTCCCTGCCACATTGCTTAAGTTTTGTTTGAAGTCAGCGAGTAAAGCTCCTAAGAACGTGACTCATCATGTTTCTTGAGAAGTTCTCCACCCAGAAGCAGAACCTGTGGTTATACAAAAGTTTAAATGCAAGTAAAGTCCGAGTCACGTAGCTACTCGCAGTATTGCTGTTAGGCCAATTACTTATGCCAAAGTAGCCAAATCCTTTCAATGGATGGCAACCTATGACTTCAAAACTGCAGGGAAAATTAAAGTTTACTTGCCTATCTAGCCTTCAGCTGGGACAAAAGATGCATGTGAAGTCATTGGAGACAAACCAGTTTGAAGTAGCTGTGCCCAATCTAATAGATTTTATGAAGAAATGTCTGTATTCATCTAGGAGGATATACTTAAATAAAAACAGCTACATCTTAAAGTTAATAAAACTTCTTCACTGAAAAAAAATCTATTAACTCACCCTTTATTTTTTCATCTTATACTCAGTCTCTAAGGAGAAAAATTGATATATCAGTAAAGCTAAACAACAGCTAGGGGACTTAGGACTGATCCTGTCTGGGAAGAAGAGGGGCTGATTAAATAATGCTCCCTACTGTGTTAACAGTTTGTAAGCGTCTTGTACCCAGTTTATTCTAGTAATAATTCAGGCAGAAGGGCTGCCACAAAGTGCAATTCACCCAAGTTGTGGGGTGTACACAGCAGGCCTTTGCACCTCTGTAAAGGGCACAAAGGACCCTGACACATCCCTCCCACAGACATTACTATATGCGTGTTGCTGCAGGCCCTCTCCTTTGCTTGAACACGCATCTGGGTCTGGACTCCCACTTCTAAGCTAACACAGCTCGTATGTGGCTCTTAGGTGCACGGACACCTCTGTGCCAGTTGTGGCCAGTGGGATTGTTTTTTTCGGTATTTCACTGTGAGCGCCAGACATTTGCACTCGGTGTGACTGCAACGGCTGCCTTAGACAATGCTACAAAAGAGGTCGCAGTTCTCTAGGCCAACACTGTCAACTGTCTTATGCTACCTTTAAGTCTTTACTAATTTCCGAACTGTCACATCATCTATAGTGTTAGGAGGTCCTTAATGAACGTATAACCAAACTGCCCAATTACTGGTTTACAAATCGTACTACTAAGCAGTCGCACTCATGTACAAACGTCAGAATGTAGGTTCTGTTTGACTGACTTGGTTAATTGCCTGCAAAAGAGCAAGAGCAAGCTTAGGAGATTAAAACTTGGCCACAAGATGATCCTTCTTTCATCTCCTCAAATGGCCTAAACCAGGACACACACATCAAATTCAACAGCACCCCACTATTGAGCTACATAAGGTATGTGAAGTGGGAGGTGGAAGCCCCAAGACTTACTGTGGCATTTTAGGATACATGCAGTATATACCTTTGTGTATGCAGTTCTTTTTGAAATACATATGCATGAATAACAGCAACACAACAAATTAAATTACGCATTAGAGAAGTCTACTCCTGAAGAAGAAAAGTAAAAATTTAATCCAATATAGTGGAAATACAGTAATACTGCCCCAGATTTTTTCATCTGGAGCAGGACTAGACTAGAGCAGAGTACAACTGAGCGGCCGAAAGCCATCCAGATGCACTGAAGCAAAGCAGCTCTGAGTGACATAAGACTCTCCAGCCCCAGTGTTTAAGTAAGAATCACTGAGCCGTGAGAAGACCGAGCTGAGGTTTAAGGCTATTCCTGCTCAGAAGCCAGCTCTGGGAGATACTACAGAAATTTTTTCTGCAAGTTAAAAAGCAGTGCGAGTTTGGGAAACTAAAGTATTTCTAGACACATTTCTTCGTTCAAAGCTAAAGTCTAAAATGCTGTAACTACTCTCACTTTATTTTGTCCAGGCTACTTATACACCCGACACATTAAAGTATTTGATACCTTCTTTTTTCTACTATTAATAGTTTTTTCCTACTGAGTTTTTTCCTACTGATAAAAAAAAAAAAGAACTACACCAGGATTTCACCACTGAAAAATGAGCTAATTTGAAAAACACCATGCTCTCACCTATCATTCCAAATATAATCTAGAAGTTACCCCCAAAGCTAACCCCCTGCTCTGCTCTATGGCAGTGCTAACATTTCAGCCAGGGACGTGGGATGGTATTAATGTGCCAAGTCACTGTGCTCCTGTGAAAGCAGCTCTCAGGCAGGTTTCCCACAGCTCACAGGCCTTGCTTTTGGAGAAGCATGAACACAAGACAGCTACAGAAGATAAATTCATCCATTCCTGTCAAATGTACAGCTCTTCGAATTTCCAAATTTGGCTGGTGTTAAAATAAAACAAAAATGAATCCAAATCATCATCACAACTGGCCATTTCATTGTAAGAACCATCAGGAGATAAAGTTTGAATTGATCGTGGAATTTTAATTTTTTCATGATCAATCTCCATGTAAGATAGAAATTTGTACTAATTTGTAATTTCTTTCCCTTTATAAACAGGCAAAATTTTTGGAAAAAGTAGGTATCACCTCAGAGGTCTATTTACTCAGGGCTGCAATGGATGGAATACCCCCATTAAAAGATAAACATCTTTTTATGAAGAACTTAAGGTTTGAAAAGGTTAAAGTAAGAATTTACCAGCCAACAATGTCAACTACTGGCCAGAGAAGAGGAATCCTTTATTTCCATGGAGGAGTTGGACGGTTTGGAAGCATTCGTAAGTAATATAAATAATACGAGCGATAACTACAAATACTATGTAGTTTCTGATCTGATATGGTATTTCTTAAATGACAAGAAGAGTTAGTAGGTTAAGCATTATAAACAACAGAATTCATTTAATAATTTCTCATCTTCAATACTACTTTGGAAGTGGCAGCAGTGGTGCTTTCTATTAACTAACTTTTAAAGAGGAGTCTGAAACAATGCATTGGTGTAAATTCCAATTTTCTTACCGGCAAGAAGATTCCCACAGACAGAATGATATTGTCCAGATTAGCCCTGCCACAATAAGAGAATTATAGTGTCAAAGCATTATGCACAGAATAGAGATAAGAATTTCAGAATATATTCATTCAATTTATTTTTAAAGCATGTTACAATTTCATTGAAATATTCTGTTTTACAGGGGCCTATGAACGAACATGCCGCTATCTCGCCAGAAAAACCAATTCAGTGGTTGTGTCTGTGGGGTAAGTGGAGTCAATCCAGAACACGAGAGCCATTTCTGCCTCCTCCTGGGTTTGTAAGTCTTTAATGCGGAGTCACCGCAAGCCAAGTTCCTTGTAAAGTGCATACAGGACTTCTATTTAATGATCACATGCCTTTCACTAATTACCCTCAGGAAGAATTAGTCAACTAATCCCCACTTGCTTATTTCCAAATAAAATCCATTATAATAATTCTACAATTTGTAGCCACCACTAAAAGGCAAGGATGTTTTTGCTTCCTAAAGCCATATCCAAACCACCTGAAGTTGAAAGCCAACACTGCGTTTCAAGTGTAACTGTGTTTCAAGCACAGCTGCCCAGACTACTAAATACTCATTTTAGTAGTAGTAGTTCTGAAAACCCGGGCGGAGGGAATCCACATATGACTTGCAATCAACTTGAGACGAGCGTTCAAAATACTTTTCTGATGAGCTGTAATGCATTTTTAAAAGAAACAATTTCTAGAAGTTCCAGAAAAGAGCTGATGTCGTGGAAATTATTAAAATCGTACTGATTACTATCTACATCCTAAAATACTCGAAGAACCATTAACTCGAACTAGAATTGCTGATAACTGATTCACAAATACCTGCCTTGCCCCCTAATACTAATAACTCAGCATGTGCTTTTGGACACCTAAAAGATACGTAAAGAAGTATTTTGCAAAGACAGAACAGTGCACTCAGTCCCTCAAACATTAATAGTAGTAGCAAATACTACATCAAAAGCAATAATTATAATCAATTCTATTGCTGTAAGTCTAATCTTGGAATATTTGCCTATCTTCAGGAAGAAATATATGAATGAAGAGATGACAATGGGATCGCTCCCTAGATATGACTATTTTAAAACACTTTCACTCCTATTTAGGTACCGCTTAGCTCCTGAGCACGCGTATCCAACCCAGTTTGAGGACTGTCTCACTGCCACCGTACACTTCATGAGGGCTGCCCAAGATTATGGCGTAGACCCTTCTCGCATTATCGTCTGTGGAGACAGCAGTGGGGGCACGCTCACTGCTGCTGTTGCCCAAGCACTAGGGAACAGAAGGGATCTCCCTAAGCTGAGAGCACAAATCCTAATATATCCTTATCTCCAGTGTGTGGACTTTAATCTGCCTTCTTATCAGCAGAATGAGGGAGTCCCCATTTTGTTAAAGGAACGAACCGTTGCTCTTGGTTTGAAGTATCTTGATAAAGACTTGTCTGTCATGGAAGCAATATTTAACGGTTGCCATGTTCCAGAAGATTTGCAAGAGAAGTATCAGAAATGGGTGAGTTCTGACTACATCCCTCATGAGTTTAAAACAAGAGGCTACAAACCAAGTACAACACAGCCATTATTCTCAAAAGAAGTCTACGCCCACGTCAAGCCCATGTTTGACGCCGTTTTTTCACCAATGCTGGCTGAAGACAGCGTTATCGCTCAACTTCCTGAGACTTTCATTTTGACCTGTGAATTTGATGTGCTTAGAGATGACGGACTGTTGTACAAGAAACGGTTAGAGGATCACGGTATAAAAGTGACCTGGTGCCATCTGGAAGAGGGATTCCATGGAACAGTATTCTTAGCTCTTTATGGTGAGCTGATAGGATTCCGATCTGGAAATAAAGGCCTGGCAAAGATAGTAAATTTTCTAAGATTGATGTAATATTCCATTTCTTGCTTTCCTTTCCTGATTCTTATCTCTCATTGCTTGCAAAGATTTTTTTTAAAAAAACAAACCACCCTAAATTTTCCTTTTCTTAAATCATGCTCTTAAAATTCTGCATTGCATCTGTCTTCTTTTTACCCAAAAAATTGACTTGGAGATGGTTTTTGCTTCATTTTCTCTTATGATAGGCAAAATGAGGTGAACTTGCCTTTCTTTCCTCTACTACCTCTTCAGATTTTTCTCCTGTACCCATAAAAGATCTGGTCCCCACAACAAGTGTTTTGCAATGCAGTTTGGCACAATAAAGTTCAAGGAGGAGAACTTGGGGCAGGTAACAGGGCATGAATCTGCAGGTTAAGTGTAAAAGCCAAATTTGAGGCAAGCTTCAAGAGAATTGAATAAAAATAAAGAAGTAGAAGGAAAGGAGGGAAGGTCAGGAAAAGGGCAAGGCTAGGCTGGAACTACAGATGTTGTAAGAAATATTGATTAAGGAATACAACATCTATTAAAAAAAATCATGCATGTACATTTTGTATATAGACAAAAGACTATACAGTACTATAAGTTACTTTACAAAGAGCTTGTATTTACTATAGTCCTGCACTGTCTGAAGCAGGAAGCACTTTCTCATAGAGGAATGATGTAAAGGAGCAGTGTATCACAGATAAAAGGATTCTGGAACAAATCAGAACGCTGTCAGGATCTGAAAACTAGTGCAGCTGGGAAGTCTTGACCCTCTTTGAACAGCTATGTGTTACAGAAGATGTTAAAAAAAATTAAGAAAGGGAAAGTAAATTGTTGTACATCCTTCTGATCACCAGGTGTCAGCACACAACTGATTTTTAATGGTAACTAACCTGGCAAACCTTGTGCTCTGGCTGCAGAATAGGAGTACCTGAACGACATTACAAAAGGTCAATCTGTGTTTTAGACTTAAATATTTTTACTGACCCTGTTGTTATGCCTTCACATACTAAACCTGTATGCTTAATACCAAATGCACATTTTGAGCCATTATGATTTTAATGTCAGATTACCTGTTCTAAACCAATCAAGTTACAGTGGTTTACTACAGAAGTCTACAACCTCAATTATCTCCTGTTTTGCTATCTTTACATTACCTCTTTGTACCACTGTAGTTAAAAGTCAACATACAACAGCAAGCATTTTGAAAAATAAGCAGGCAATTAGAAAACATTCCAAATTTATTAACTCCGTTGATTTATAAATAATATTATTGATTTAAAAGCATTCAACATTTTCTCTTCCTACAACGCACGTTATCTGTACTGCTCCTGAAATAAACAGGCCCAATCCTGCACACTATGGCTGCTGTCGTTCCTGTCAATCTCCTCTCTCTGATTGCCCATTTCCTCTGTGATTCACTGTCTTTGCTGACTCTCTCATGATAATGAGGAAACTGCTAACCTAAATATTTAGAGCAATGAGTCTCAGACAAATCTGGCCACAGCAAATTAAGGCCAGTTGCAGCTTTTGTATTTACATTCAAGCTACTTATGGCTTAATAAGAATTCATTTTAGTGTGGTGACCTGTCATAAAATCCCAGGTGGGATTCCAGAGCAGCGTATTCAGACTCCATTTGTGCAGAGCAGAGTTCACCCATCCTGAGGAACAGAACTGTGCAGCCTCCAAGACACAGACATCCAAGAACGTGTCCACATTTCAAAATGCTACACGACAAAAACCTATGGAGTCACCATTTCAAATATGTACCTGCTCTGAATTGTGCAGCACAGGATCTGAATTTCTATCCCTGAACACTAATACATAATATTTGTCACCAATTTTGTTTGATTTTCTCTTAATACAGTGCAGCTTTTTACTGCAGAATTTGTTGGCAGATGTTTAACCAAGAAGTCATTGAGAAGGCACAGACTTCAAAGAATAACTTAGAGGAAAAAAGGGTAAAATATTTACAGCACACTAAATGAAAGAGCAAAACACATCGGGAGCAGCTACTAATTTGGGTGGGGACACGGAGATAACAAAAAGGGAGGACACTGAAATGTAGGTAGGAGGCAGGCAAATGAAGAAGGAGATGGATCAAGAAAATACAGATCACCTTTAAAAAACAGTATCATAAAGCACATGCAAAGCTCTAATTTCTTAAAGGTTCATATTGTCACCATAAGGGGCACACTAAATCCATCTTGCAGATTGGAAGACTAAGGCTTACAAGTACGCCTTCAGTCATTTGTTTACACAAATACAAGAAAAGAAATGTTAACTGGAGGACACTAAGTTTCTTATACTCTTTACTTGGTAAAACTGAAATTAGTTAAATTGTACAACAGAGTCGAATTGTCCTAAATTACCTAGAGTAAATAAACTAAAAAAAACAACAACCAAAACACCAAAAGCCAGGGAAATTGTATATCAGATATTTCTGTTTTAAATTCTTCTTTGGAATATATTTTCTCCTGTTTTCTTAGCTTTATGCTAAGAAAGTACAGTTATGAAGCCTGACTGTACTTGACGGAATTGATACCTCAGTCATTAGAGTTGCTATTTTACCACACTTCAGTTAATCATTGTAGTATTTCCTGTATTCCTATAACTCAGCAATAGTCAACTAACTACAGGCCAACCGTGAGCTGTATCAGGAAATACAGTCTACAGTTAGAAGTGAAATGTTCTGCAATATATTAAAGACATTACAAGAAAAACAGTAACACATGACAATTGCTTAATTCATTAGCATCAACTACCCTGATTTTTTTCCCCTTTATTAGTGTTTGGGTTGAAAGCTGACTGCCTTTCATGCTGATAAATAATTGATGTGAAGTTAATGAGTTTTTGCATTCTCAATCTACACAGAGGTCTGTGATTCCACAGCCTTACCTAACCGACAGGTTAAACGAGGTAAAAACCAGCAAAGATCATCTTTCCTTGAACATGTATTTTGCCTTCCCATCATTACTACAACCATTAGAGATATGCTGAAAAATAAAGAAAAGAATACATTTTAGACGTAACTAACTTCTTGCATTAACAGAGGCTCACTGATGAGAAAACTGGAAGAATTAACTGAATTATTGTCAATGCTGTACTCACCAACTGATATATTAAATGTCAGTCTCCAGAAACACTAAATTTAATAAAGTATCAATTTTGTGAGCTCTGAGTAGCTGATTGTTTTATAAGAATAAAGAATTGCATGCATGTCCATAATGCACATTACAATGCCAAACTCCAGGTTGTCTTGATTTCATCAAGTTTAGTGGAATCTCTTCGATCCTCATCTGTTAACGCAAGGCTGTTCCCATCTACAGATAGGCAGAGATGTGGTGGAAGCCGGGGTTTTGCAATGAGTCTGCTGAAAGAATAAAAGCAAAACACAGCAAACACCTACAGTCTAAAGAGCTACTACTAGTAGCTTTTTATCCAAGATGGGTATCTACCTACAGCCAGAAAAAAACTTTTTGTTTGCAAAGATGTAAGGTACTCACTTCATGGAGTGGACTGAAAGGGAATAAAACTGGTTTTTTTTGACAATTTAACACCTCAAAAAGAGGTATTTCCCAGTTGGGAAAAAAAAAACACCAAAAACCCCACTGACTGTTAGAAACACGAGAGACTGACAGTGATCACAGATATCTCTACCCATATGTCTGCAGGTACAGGAATTGCTGACCAAACTGGAAATATCTGAAGCACCTCTGAACAAGCATCAGGAGAAACGTGACATGCAGCAAGAGGGTTATTTGAGTCACATGAGCATTTTGGAATAGAAAAGTTGTGAATGTGAGCATCCCCATAAGGACATAGTAGATCTAAGTCCATGTGATTTGCTTGATTCTGGAAAAACTCAGAAATTACAGTAACAGGCCAGGGAGGAAGGACTGAGGGGCTGCCATAGTGTACAGCTAGAACATGCTCTAACTGAGCACGCTTAGAGTATGCTCTAAGGAAAATATTAAGATATTAAGTAAGAGTAAAATATTAAGAAATTATTCTGAAACATTACTTAAACAGCATTTCTTGAACAACAGAAGGGCTATAATATATATCTGAAAGATTTTTGCTCAGACTGTCAGGACTGTAAAACATTTTCTTACTGAAGACAGCTTCCAGGGCCTAACAGCAAAAGGCAAACAAACAAAACCCCACAAACTGTCCCCTTCTATTTATTTTTAAATAAAAAAGACAGTAAAAAAATATTCCTCCCACTCTATCAGATCCATCGGGGTTTCAAAACAGAGATGTCATCTGTGAGGTGGTGTGGTTTTGATTAAAGGTGTTTAATTATTGACTCACTGAATACTGTGAAGAAAAGACTCCTGCTAATATGGTATCAGCAACAGCTTACACAGCTATGGCAGACGTGGACCTCTTTGGTACGAAGCTTCCATAATCTGAAATGACCTATTACAAATATCAGGTATTTGATTAAATTGTTATTGGCTGCTCTTGAAAGTTTACTGCCGCTGCAGTAACAGGTGCCTTTATGAGTTTACTATTCTCAATTAGAGGTTTTTTTAAAGCACAGAATTTCCCTCCTCTGAGGATTCAAATGTAAGAAATCACCAAGAATGCTGAAATATAATTGTCAAAGCTGATTTCCATGTGGTAATTTATTTCCGGATATTTCAGTTGATGGCATAGACATCAGAAATAAGCACCTAGCGAGAACTGTGGTGTTCTGCTGTTTTGTCAGGAATATATGGCAAAACAAGTATTCAATAAAACCCCTACAGGCTGTGGTATAATATCACACTACAGAGAAACCATTTACAGAACTACTAACCCCAAACACCAGTGGGATGACTCTGCTGTGTTGCAGAAAAAGCCCTGTGGATAAACACTGATAGGCTTAGGGCAGAATGAGCACTGAACAGCTGAGGATTTGCCTATTTCACAACCGGTGCTGCAAACTTATGTTGCTTTAGCTCACAAATTCTTATCTGCACAAGCTAAAATTGTGCAAATCAGCTGCCATGATTGCTTTCCTTTAAATACTACGCTAATGAAGCTAAGGACTAATTCAGTTTTCAGACTGGAATTTCATTGTAAAAACCAGACCAGGAAAAACATTTGGCAGCCATTACTCCAAAATTGTACGGAAAAATGAAATTCCTGTAAGAAGAATAGAAAACAGAAACGCGTTTTCACCAAACAACTCCCACTAACTTTAATCATCCCTACAAACAATATACATCATGCCACTACCACAAACAAGAATGACAATGAATATAAAATTCTGAGAGTGCAATTAGCGAAAAGCTTTTACAAGAAACAATAGTGGTTTCAATCTACAGACACACCACAGTGTATCTGGAGAGACCTGGATGTACATGGAGACTTGCCGTGTGCGTTCCACTATGAAACAAAGTTTAGGAAAAAAAATGTGGATTTGACTATTTTACTTCTCAGAGAAGTATACACCTTGATGACAACTGCAAGTAGCCCCCATCACTAAAACGTAACGCTACAAGGGCAATGTCCATCTAATGAATCCACAACAAACCAAACACACACAATCTGCAGGTAAGGGCCCCTCTGAACACGCACTCCTCATTGTTAGGGAAGAACTCATGATATAAATCAATCCCATAGGCTTCAAACTCCACCTTTTGTAAAGGGTAAAAATTTCCCCCTCTCGTTTCTTAGTATAAGGAAGCATTGCCAATAGTATCATTAGCAAAAGAAGGGTGGAGAAAATTAGGGTATTGCAACATTAATGAACTTATTTCTGCTTATGAACTGGGTGCGCAGTCTTCCGTGAAGACGCCTCGGAACCACTTGAAAAAGAAGGCTCAGGAGAGCACCGGTTTTGTTAACGATCACTTTGATTGAAGTGAAATGGCATCACTTTATACAACTTTAGCAATAATAGGAATGGTTTTCTTTTCTCCTGTTATAATACCAGCGCTGCTTCTGGCAGGGGTACTTTATGATTTTTTCAATTCAGAACTGCCACCTGGAATTGACCAACCTCTAAAGCTTCGTTTGTATCATTCACTGATGATTACAGCCATGATCTCGGTAAGTTAACTTTCTTAAAACAGGGGACTTCACTTTTAATTTGGTAGCGTGTTTGGGAGCTGGAAGTTAATGGCTTAAGAAAAATTAGAAAAGAAGCAGCAATTCACCCCACTGAAACCTGTAAGCATTGTTATATGAACCAAATCATCTTAAATTGACTCAGAAAACTGATATGACTAATCTTCAAAGCATATTTAGATTTTTCAGTGCATCTGTCAGACTGCAGCCATTTACATTGGAAAACTGTTTCACACAAAAATTTTAAAAAATAAATAACTCTATGTATATAGCACCTATTGAGCTGCATGTACATGTAATAATGCCATCTATTAATGGCATTATTAATATTAATATTAACCATTAATATGTATTAATAACTACTATCCATAACCATATCTATATATTCATAGAGTTATACACACAGTGTACTATGAACAATAATTAAAAATAAAAATGAGTAGGAATGGTGAGGTGTTTCTTTTTGTGTGGCTAGTTCAGAAAGTACGATACAGGTATATTTAAGGACAACCTGTTTACATTTTGCTTATTCTTTAAAAATGCCTGTGTGTTTGTGTATTTACTCACATGACAGTGAATTTATCATAAATCAAACATATCAATTTCTATTAACTCTGTAACAGAGACAAAATTACAAATCTTCCAAATGGGAAGTGGAAATGAATTATTATGGAAAAAACATAACATTGAGAAATTTTCATAGAATCATCTGGGTTGGAAGGGACCTTAAAGATCATCGAGTTCCAACCCCCCTGCCATGGGCAGGGACACCTCCACTAGAGCAGGTTGCTCAAAGCCCCATTCAGCCTGGCCTTGAACCCCTCCAGGGATGGGGCAGCCACGACTGTTTAAGTTTCAATATTTTATCTATTTTTTCCAGTTCAAGATAATAACAAAACTACCCCTTTTCACAACCAGTTATGGGGCTGAAAGTCATTTATCGAATCCAAGTGTTACAGAATTAAATATCAAGTCAGCATTTGTTCCTTTCATCTCCAAAGTTGTGTGATACTATCAAAGTTATAGAAACTTCACACAGATTTTTAGAGAAAAAAAAATCAAGATAAATAAGTTCTTAGCAAGTGTGTTAAATCCTCTTCTAGATCTATGTGTGTTAGTCTTAAAATATTCATTTCCTTGGGCTGAAAGTGAACACTGAATCCACCCCCTTACAAATAGCAAACTATTTTGATGTTGAAATTCAAATCATTTGATTTTAAAGCTAAGACATTATGGCACAGTGTGAATACACTAAATCTCTTCTTTCCCACCAAACCGCAAAAACTTCTTCTCAGGGTAACACAATTTTCCTTGTACTTTTTCATGCAAATACAGTATCTTTAATACAAGAAATACTAAAATATCTTCTAAAATGTTGCCCTCTTTTCATTGGAGCTGTAAGAAATATACACAAACACTATTTCTCTTCCTGACCATGGAATATGTCAGAGCCTATGATAATCCCACAGGTTTTAGCAGAGCCTACCTCTACAAACTACAGTTCTAATCTGCTTTCATCACCCTCACACCCACAGTCACTTCTAACGCTTATTAACTTTTTGGCAATCTTTAGCAACACTTAATCAAAACTGTTCAATGACTTCTCACTAGTCACAGTAACTCCACCGTCTCCAGTTTCTTCTGAAACACACCTCGAGAAAATAAAGCCGGGATTTATTTTTTTTTTTTAATTAAAGACAGTTGGAAACCTTCACACTAATCACGTGCTGGATTCTTTCTTTTCAACAGGGAAAGATTTTGCAGAAGCTCGGGATCTGCAGTGATTTCAGCTTATTGCGAATTCTGGTAGACGGAATACCACCATGTAGAGATTCAAAACTTCTCATCAAAGATCTCAAAGTAGATGAGGTACCACTGAGGATTTATCAGCCTAAATGGCCACCTACTGGCAAAAGAAGAGGAATACTGTATTTTCATGGAGGCGCTGGCACATTTGGGAGCATTAGTAAGAAATCAGCAAGTTTTATTTCTAAAATCAGATCAAAATCTTTACATTTTCACCTTCAGACGTGTCAGTCAATATCTCACCTGTCCTTCCTAATGACAATAGTCTTTGCAATCCCAATACTAACTGCAAAGCACCTTGCGGAATTAATCATCTAGCGCACAGTTAAGGGTCATCACATTTCTACTTCCTTTGGGCTACAGGAAAAGTTAATGAAAGTAGATCTGAGGCTTCTAAATCCAAAACTGTGACTCAGCAAACCCTCCATGAGCTGTCAGCTGTCAGCAGAGGGACTCTGATCCTCCTCCTGTTGATCCTCTTCTGAGAAAGATGTAGTTTGCTGGGCAGAGAAAGAGAGACCATCTAAACAAAACGCAGATGCACAGGTCACTCTGAGGGAAGTTCAGCTCACAGGATGTCCTCGTACCTTAAGCAATGGCAAGCTGAAAATAAGGTATAGCAGCAGTCCTGGAATAAGGGTTGGAATCCACGTCTCTTCCTTCATCTTCCTCTGTACTCCATCTTTTCTGGAAATGTAACTTAAAACTTTTTTAGGCTGATACGCAACTTAGTGTAGATCTACTTTCTGGAACAATTACAGCATCATGAAAATGGCAATGCTATTGCTAGAAATAATACATTCTGGCTTCATTCTTTGAAACAATGTTTTGGTTACTTCTCAAGGAGAAATTTTTAGTTTTGCATCTCAATGGGACTGAAGTATTTCCTGTAAGCCTGGATATGGGCTGGAAGTACAGAATTTAAGATATACTTCTGTGCTCAGCGCCGAACTTTTGTGTAGAAACACTAAAAAAGTCTATGTTTCTCAACTTGCAGTCCATGTATCAAAGGATGCCTAAAAGTTATAACATAGTCCAAAAAAGAGTTTAAAGAATATACATAAAAAATCCATAAATATATTCCCATTCATGCAAACAAGGAATCAAAATTAAGAAAGATATAAATAATAAGTGAGCATTAAAAACAGAACTAAAAGGGGAGTTTGATTCTTGCGGTAACACTGCACAGAATACTTTATTTCTTTTTGAGAAAGGGAGACAACCCTCTGATTGTCTCAGTAGCTGCTGGCTCGGCCTCCCATCTCTTCTGGATCTCTCTCTGAGCAACCCAGTCTGTGTGTCCTTTGTCTGGAAGCCAAGGCACCTAACACGGAAATCTAGACTTCATTCAGGGGCAGACAGGGAAGTCTGGGGGTTTTGAATCCTTCACTATTTCAAAGGGCAAGTCTCCACTAGCACTGTGTCAGGCAGATTTCAGTTATCTGCTAATGAGTTTGAGAGCCTACCTGGCTTCATTAGGCATTGTGCAGAAATGACAATCTAATTTCTAGTAACTTGGGCTTGTTCTGCACTGTGGCAGAAACAATCTATCTGTGTTTTACTGCAGAGTGTTGTTAGCCTGGTGCAGTGTCAGGCTGACACCAGCTGTGATGCTTGTGGTTCTAGGGCTGGTTTGGGTGCCGCTGAGGGCCCAGGAGATAAGTATGATCTAAGTGAAAGGTCAATTCCTTTCGCTGTAAGGGAAAAAAAACCACACCACAAAATTGCATAGTTGTAGTTGTTGTTCACAACACAATTGCTGTTGCACAATTAGCACACTGAGGGAGCCAGATCACATGCCATGGATTAATATAACACCCATACCTATACACTGACTGTAGTATGCGACCTTCCATTTGAATTCCTGTTGGTACTTGGTAACAGGAAAGCAACTAATATAATGACAAGTTTTTAAAAGGACTTGGGGAATCTACACAGTAGTAAGGCTGAAGTTGCAACTAGCAAATGAGCAGAAGCTTCAATGAAGAACAGAATCAGTGGACACATAAATACGACTCAGTCCTTAAAATCCATGCAGATGGAAGTCACGCTTCCCTGAAAAACTGCAGAATGTCTTTATGATAGCAAAGAATTAGACAATAAAATGACAGGTGGAATGGCACAGAGAAAAGTCAAATGGATGAACATTATAAATAACTAACTTTATAAATAAAACACCGGACTCTGAGCAGACTATTGCCTTATAGGAAGAATATCTTGGGATTATGGTTAAAAAATGCCTGAAAGTGCTGACTTCATGCACAGTAGCAGCCAAAAAACAAATAAAATCCTAGGAATTATTATAAGGAAAGGACAAATCAGGAAAATTCTTTATGCCATTGCAATAAATTCATGGTGCATCTAACTATAACATAGTGCTTATGGTTCTGGTTCCCAGACCTCACAAAGGACAGAGCAGTACCAGAGAGACTCAGTGGCAGGCTGGGGAGGTGAGAAAAGAATAATTGAATAGACTGTTCCTCTCCAGGCTGGGAAAGCTGGTTAAAGACAGATACACTAAATGCCTACAAAATCATGAGAAGCAAGAGAAGATAAACAGGGAACGATTATCTACCATTTGTTACAGCACAGGAGTTAACATCACCAAAGGGAAGCAGCGAATGCTACTTCACTGCACAAAGTTGTTAAAACCATAGGTTCAAGAAGTGGTCTGAATAATTCAGGAAAGAAAGATTAATCAGTGGCATTAAATATAGAGAGATAGTTTCTGTCAAAGGAGCGTCCTGACTCTCAACTTCTTGTATTCTTCTTATTACTGTAGGCTTCTCCTCAGCTCATTCTTCCCCTTAGACAGCTTTTGTTGCCCACCAGCTGAGATGTGATACCAGTTTGGACAGACCTTCACTTTTTCCTATTATCAACCTTACCAACCTGCCCAAACAGCCACTGACCAATAGCCAGAAAACAGGTTTACAAGCAGAGCCCACATTGCATAGCAAAAATTACTCATCGGTCTCATGTCACAGTGCCTTCCACAGAGCGCATGTTCAAGGATCTACATTTTTGTTTCAAAAGGATACTTGATTTTTACAACATCATTTCTGATAAACTTTCTCTTTAGGAGCCTTTGAAAGAATATGCCGCTATATTGCCAAAAAATGCGACTCAGTGGTTATGTCTGTTGGGTAAGTGCTACTTTTACACAAAAGTATTTAAGGTAATACTGTTCACAGTTGAAACACTTCTGAAAAAAATGGTAAAAATATTTCCTGCTTCAGATCATGCTCCCTATTTCTGACTTCAGCCTTTCATTTAATTTAGAAATGTGCTCATAGGAAAAGTAGTTTAAATAGCTGTAAAACCATTAGTTTGCCTTTCCAAACTACATGAGTGAAAAAGAAAAATAACCTTTAAAATTTAGAAAAAAAAGGCCTATATAACGACCATATTGTTCAAACATGAATAATGCAAAATACATTTTTGTGATTACTTTGACAATAACCACAATATCTTTGACATTTCAGTTACCGTTTGGCTCCTGAACACGCATACCCAGGGCAGTACTTTGACTGTCTCAATGCCACCTTGTACTTCATGAGGAATTTAGACGAGTATCACGTGGATCCTGCTCTCATCATCATTAGCGGTGACAGCTGTGGAGCTAATTTTGCTACAGTTATTTGCCAAATCCTGCTGAATAGAAGAGATCTCCCAAAAGTACGTGCTCAGATCTTACTTTATCCAGGACTACAGGGACTGGATTTTCATTTGCCTTCCTATCAGCAGAATGCTTCAGTTCCAATATTGTTTCGGAAGCTAGTTATCTACTTCTGTTTTCGTTATCTTAACAAAGAACCATCAATTTTGGAAGATGTCCTACAAAGTTGCCACGTTCCTGAGAGTATGAAACAGAAGTATAAAAAATGGGTAAGTGCTGACATTATTCCTGATGAATTCAAGGTTAGAGGCTACGTACCACAGAAATCCACTTCATATAAGCCTGAAGTCCATGAAGCAATAAAAGAAATCTTAGCATTAACATTTTCCCCACTTTTAGCTGAAGATTCCATTATTTCCCAGCTCCCCGAATCCTACATCGTGACGTGCGAGTTTGATGTGCTTAGGGATGATGGACTCTTGTACAAGAAGCGATTAGAGGACAATGGTGTTCAAGTGACCTGGTATCATTCTGAGAATGGTTTCCATGGAATTTTAGCCTTTTTTGGCTACGGGATTTTTTCCTTTTTATCTGGAAAGAAGATAATGGATAGTACTGTGAATTACATAAACAGTTTATAAAAGTATTTTTCAGAACGAAGATGCAAGTCTTACATTATCCTTGGTGAATTTATACTTGGCAAAGAAATGAAACACTTTTGATATACATTTTGGATTTCCACTGCATTTTACACTTTCTGATTTCTTCTTCTGTGATGATTCTCAAACAAATGTTAAGATTATTTAAAGCACCATTCCAGAAAACAGTATTGTAAAATCTCCAATAAGATGGAGATGCAAAAGCGAGGCAGTTGGCACATACTGTTTCACTTCAGCTCCAACAACTCCAGTGTCTGTGCGTGGCTGGCACATGTTCAAGACAAGCAGCAAGAACAGCTCTTCCTAAATCTTCTTCGACAGCCCAGAAACACTGAAGACAACAACAAGGGTCCACTTTGGCCCTTCTGAGAGACAGGAGATGTTCAGGGTATCAGATGGAGAGCGAAATGACTCAGGTTCTGTGTAGTCTGATGTCATACAGTGAAATTACAGTGATGCATTTTAATTTTTAGTTTGCACAAAGACTATGCTTTTCTTGAAGAAGTGTAGTCAAAAGAAAGGCTTCTGTCTGAAGCAGAAGTTCTAAATGAGAACTACTGTGAGTTTGATTTTGTTTGGAATCTGACAAATGATGTTTTGTTTTGGAACTTGATTCTTAAACTGGAACCCCTAAAATTTAATGAGTGTGTACCTGTTAGGGAACTGCAGAGGTGAGACTTCTTTTCCTTTCTTTTCCTTTTTGTACTCCTTTTTCAGATTTACCTTATGCTTTCCAGATCACCTTATGCTCAAGACTATCTGTTATGCTGTATTTATTGAGAAAGTTCTGAAGATCACAGGTGTAAGAAAGTAGGGAAGTATAACATTATAATATCACTGTAATGCTATGGCAATTTTGTGATGTTTTCAACAACAACAAAAAAATAAAAAACAGCACTTCAAATATTTCTGTTACAAGAGCAAGTTATGTTTGCTACGCACATGCTCACTGATAAACCCAAATGAATGCCTCATGGTGACAGGAACAATGCAACCCTGGCAGACAGAGCCCCCAGCCCTGCTAATTGTCAAATCTGTGCTGTGCACAGTAATTAATTTACCAGACAACTGGACCATCCAAGACTATTGTATAAGATCACATAACTGTGGAAACATAATATAAACTGAAAGGCCAGAAACATCAAGTGGGCTATTTTTTTTTATAACCTGGACTTTTGTTGTTATAAACAAAATACATCCTTTTACTTCAGAATATTTTATGATGACCCTCTGCCCTATTAAAAACACTCAATTTCTCACGGGGAAAAAATTAAGAGATTTCATTTTTTAGAAAGTTTTCTAACGAAAATGACACAGTACTTTCCTGCTATCTCTTATAATTTAAACTAAAAAAAAAGAACAACAACAAAAATAAATAATTATAACATGGCTGCTTAAGGAATTTAGATTTTTACATCTTTCATTTCGCTGGGAATTTGTCATTTCAACGATGTTCTGATATCCTAGTTGTTTGAAGAGTTGCAGACTCAGATTCACAAATAATACCTCAAGCATCATTTAAACTACAGCATCTCTACATGAGCACAATCCCACCCTACAGCAAGAACAAGATAAAGCAGTTTGATTTGAAACTCTTTAATTGCAGATTGCTTTAAATCATTTGATGTCTTACCCATTGCACACTGAGAGTTACTGAAGTTTACCTGATACAAGGTTACTTGATCATAAACCTAAACTCAGCCCCCTCTGTTGTTTTTTAACCACGTTCTTCTTTTAGAAGAAAACACAAATACTAAAAAAAATGAGATTGAGGTAATGACATAATTTTATAGATGCACCTTTCTAAAAAAAAAAAAAACAACCAAACATTGGTGACAATCCATTTGGCCCTTTAGAGTGATAATCATCACATGCAGGCTCCTGTCTTCTGAGTAGTGCTTTATAGTGTCACAACACAAAGCACACAAACACCCCGTGTCCATTTTCCACCTCTAATTAATTTAGTATTAATGCAGCTTATTTATAACACTCATCTCCCAGATAAAGACCGATTTCCTACAAAAATTCTGAAATGATGCTGGCGTAAATCTTTTAATAAATTCAGGACTTTGACCAGCTTATCTTTTGTGAAATAAAGGGAGCGGGAGGAGGGAGGAGGGGAAGGGGGAAAGATACCTACTAATGTATTTATAAAAGGAAGGAGAAAGGTTTTTACTAGAGCAACCTGATGAGGAACAAAGAATCAGGAAGTAACAAGGCAAATATTTCTGGGAAAGTCAAATCAAAGACATCTCAGATCACTTTGCTGCCTAGCAAAATGGTAGTTGCTTACACAGTGCTGGTGTTATTCTTCGCAGTTTTTGTTGCTGGATTTATACTGTTGGTCATGGCAGCAATTAATTTTGATTTCTCCAACTCAGAAATTCCTCCTGGAGTGAATCAGCCTGTAAAGCTCCGAATCATTCATATAATTTTAATAAGCACAGCCGTGGTGGTAAGTTAAACTGGCGCGATTTGGGGGGGAAGAAGGGTGAACCTGTACATTTTAAATTTAATGTAATGCTAGAACCCTGCCTGGAATTAATTCTCGGAGAGGAGAGCAGGGCATAGCTATCATGCTGCATGTTGTATTTGGAAGCTCAGTTTTGCTAACAAAAAAAAAGACCTTTACCAGATTTTTTACACTATACTGCGTTATGAGTCTTGCCTAGCTCTTTTATTAGGCAGTACTTAAACACTGCCCAATACAAGCACTTGAAAGTCTCACTGTGCTTCTACAGTGCGTTGTGCTAATCTAGCAATAATTTGATTAAAGATGCTAATACATGTTGGATCAGTTATGTCTCCATTCTAGGTTCAGACTGCATCAGATGTCTTTGGGTCATGCCTTCAAGCTTTTCTCAGACTTAGGGATGAGAAGTTACTTATTTATTTTGAAGACAAAATCAGAAAGTGAACGTTTCAGAATTGTTTTTGTCACGCAAGTGACAAAATTAGGTAATGTTGCCCTAAAGGAACTGAAGGAATTCCCTCTCCCCTGAACACATATTTATAACTCCTGCAGCAACTAAGCAGGCTTGTCTGACAGGAATGAGGGGTTCTGGCCAGCCCCAGTTCTTCAGGTGACCTGGCCTGTACAAGAGTGGAAGCTCTTACCTGCACTCAACTTTTGGTGATCTTTGCTGACAAAGGATCTCACTGAACCAGAAGTATTTCCATGTGATGACAGATGTATAGATGCTGTGATGACAGAAGGCGTTAGAAATACATGCAACAGCATAAGCTGTGCATAAATTTAATAAATTACTTAAACACCTTCAAGAGGGACAAACTATTTAACATGAAACAAAAAATTCTCTGGCAGAAATATACTAGATTACAGAGGACCATAGTAAAGAACTCATATTTTCATGCTTTGGCTGCACACAAGTTGTAATTAAAAAGAGATTACTTCCATTAAGCAGCTGGAAAAGCCAGTTGGCTTTTTATTGTCTATACACTGCTCATTAGTACCATAAACCAGAATCACATACTGCTATGTAAACAACACAGGTTGAAATAAACCAAATAATTGACTGTAAAGGTGAGAATATTCTTTGTAGTTCAATTTCTGCTTGGAAAAAGCAAATACAAAAGAATAATGCACTATGGTTTGTCATCTTCTCAGGGACAAGAACAGAATAACTAGTAAAAACCAAACTCATTTTCAATGTTAAGGATCCACTGAGAAAGCAAAGGGATATATTTTACGAGTCTTTGTTAATGCTGCATTGGTTTGGGATTATATTCTTTGTGAACGCTGCTGTTCATGTGACCTCTCATGGTGCTACTGTTACCTGTACAACTACTCAAATATTTTATGACTGCCCTAAAACATACGACTTGACTTAGACATCACAAGTGTACTGCCCACAAAGTTCCTTTTCTTTGGAAAATACAAAATCTCTTGACTGAACTTCCTATACTTTTTGCCTTTGAACAGGGAAGGATTTTGGAAAACATTGGCATCTGCAGTCAGGTTAGTTTTCTCCGGTACGTGCAAGGTAGAAAGACTCTAGGAGTGGACCCAAAGCTCTTCATCAAGGACCTGTGGTTTGAGAAAGTGCCTGTAAGGATTTATCAGCCTAAGGTTCCATCTGCCAGCCAAAGGAGAGGAGTTATGTTTTTCCATGGAGGAGGATGGGTATTTGGAAGCCTTGGTAAGACATCTAACAGAAAATATATTATAATTTAGTTAAACAAATACAAAGTTGATTGTTGTTTGACCTGCAGCAGTTACAAAGTTCGAGTATATCCACAGTTCGAGTATAACCACAGATGCACTCTCCTAAGTCTTGATGTCAGAAGAAATCATCTGCTGTGCATTATGTGCGTTTTTCTTAAAGATAAGGACAATGAGATATGAGAGGAAAAAATACAGTAAGTAAATACTGAAATAGGAAGATGTGGGGGTACAAAAGAGCAGGGAGCTATGTACAAAAGGGCAGAGAAAGCAGGGAGCTATGTACAAAAGGGCAGAGAAAAGTAGAGTATTTTCTTCTTGCAATTCTTTGATTTATGCAATAGACATTAGTACTCTAGAGAACAAACCAAAGCAAACCCAAACCCCACCAAATATGTTTCTTTCAGAGACCCATGAAAAGCTATGCCGCTGGATCGCCAGAGAAAGTGAATCTGTGGTTGTATCTGTTGGGTGAGTCAGTCCTCATGCTGTTTTTCAGAGATTATTTCTTACACTGTAAATATCACTTTACAGCTTCCTTGATCACAGCAACAACCATTCTCAGAGAAATGCTTGTGAGACTTGTCAATCAATGTTTTCCAATTCTAAACTGAAAATCGATAGCAAACAGATAGTAAACCATATATTCTATTTAATTCTTATTCAAGGAAACTCTGCCAAATGCTTACAGAAGCACTACGTGTATGACAAGCCAGTATCATCAGCAGCATAACAATCTGGATTATGAGTATGTAGTTGCACTCTAACAAAGACATAAAACAGAAGTATTATCATTTGTATCAGACACATGGAAAGCCACAGCATAAACTGACCAAATGACTCTCAATAAAACCCAGACATAGTTGTCAGCTGAGTACTCAGTTCAAGACCTGAAAAATCCCCTAAACAGATGATATCTTAACAAGTTAATCTGCACAAGTTAAGTGAGCTGTGGTATATTTATGATCAACCTGTGGAAAAAGGGAAAATTCTGAGGTAATCAAGGTATTGATGGTTGCAGGAACCAGTATTTTCAGCAATATATTTAATATTTCCTTCTCCTATTTCTGCTGTCTCTTTCTGTGTACCAGGTATCGTTTAGCTCCTGAACACAAATACCCTGCTGCGTATGAAGACTGTCTTAATGCTACCATACACTTTATGAACAA